>OX439479.2:7804223-8027790 GCA_949320105.2 Crepidodera aurea | reverse complement strand
GTTACCGCTAAAATCTAAAGAAAGGTACGAAATTACCTATCGAAAATGTATGGATTGGCGACACAAGAATAACGTTAAATCCTTTTCGGAGAATGTTTTGCTTGTGTATTTTGAGGAAACATCAAAAATTATGAAGCCATCTTCTCTATGAGCCATTTATTCGATGCTGAGAACTACACTAAACATTAATAATAACATTAACATAGCAGATTATCCAAAACTGAAGCGGAAATCGAATGGATTTAGAAGTAAAAAATCCTTTCTCCAGAACAAATTAATAAGTTTCTGAAAGATGCCCCAGACGATAATCATTTGTTGTCAAAGGTAACGAATTAAAATATTGTGTAATTATCATCACACAAAAATGAGTTTTTGTTTTCAGGTTATCCTCATTATGGGTGGGCGTAGAAAAAGTATAGTACGTTACTCGAGTTGTAAGCCCATTACACACTGCGCGGCTTTGTGCGTAAACTTTTTCACTTCGTGCGTAATGGGTTACTTACCACTCTTGTTACGTAATATACTATTAACGTGTAATTCATTTTTTAGATTGCGTTAGATAAACCTTAAATATACCGCACTGACCAAAATAAATAACATGAAATGGGTGTAACATATGCATATAATTCGACAAATATACTCCGAGAATTACATATTTTTCCATGTGTGTACGTGACGACCTTTTTCAGAACAATTTTACACACTGAAAAATCTTGTTATTATTTATCATTTTTTTCCTTTTTCAAACGTTGCGCTTGACGCTTGTATGTCTCATCTTCCGTTTTGACCTATTTATCACTGAAAAAAATAACTTTTAACCTTACGCTTTGAACATTTTAATTTTATACCGGAACAACTTCTTCCGAGAATTCTAATGGCTTTTTCAACGATTAAAGGTCTGTGATTGAGTTAATCGTTAAACTTTCGTTTCTTCATCGATATAAAATTACTTTCATTTTATAAAAAAAAAACTTTTTTCCAAGATAATATATTTTGTGGTATCTTTATTTATTATATATTTTGACTCTAGATGGATCGATATATACACCAGGGTCATTGAAACAAAATAAATTATAAGTAAATTAAGAAAATCAGTAAAAAACGTACAATGTAAGTTTGTATCTGTTTCAGCTTCAAATAACTATTCTGAACGTCAAGGTAAAATACTTAATTTAGTAATAGATCAAGGATATAATAACTGCATATATGCAAGTTTAAATTTTGCATAATAAATCAAATTAAAACTTATTTGCATTTTATTACATCGGGTAACAGGTAAGAGAGTGAGAGAGAGGGTCAACAAAGTCAGTCTGATAAATGCTTTAATTATGGGCCACTTAGAGCATTTCGTATTCTACCGCATGAAATTGAGGCTTAGTGATTACTCAGTGGTGTCTAGAATTTTCCGCGTCATTTATCAACATCTGCGTTATACAACAATTTCCTTTCATGAGAAAATATAACACTGTCTTTGAATTTTAAATTTTAGACCGCAAAAATGCATGAAAGCGTAAATTTAAATTAATCAGAGAAGTGATAATCATTCACAAAACTAAAAATCAGAATGTAAAGTATTAAAAAACAAATAAAATTAACTTTTACTTAATACCGAAGATCAAGAAACGTTAAGGATCCTATATAACTCTGAAATTTCTTTCCGATTACTGCAATTTCATCTTCGGGAAACCAAATTTCTCTTTCTTTCTTTATCAAAAATCGGAACTGTTGTATACACGAAACACATGTATCATTTAATTCAGCAAATATCGCTTTCCCTTTAATTTAAAATTTCCAATCTGTTTTATTGGACCTCAATACATGTAATAGCGACCTCATCAACTCTTGTTTACCATTTTCGTATTGCTGGCTTTGTTTGAACCCCTGTCAATCAATACCTCAATAAAATGCAAAAAGGCTCTAACCGAATTCTCTCACCCCGCTATTTAAAGGCGCTCAAAGTGTAAAACTTTCACTCAAATGTTAATAAACAGTGTGGAAAATTTTAGATATACTACAGAGATAGACTAGGGCCAAAAATGCTTAGCAGTATGTGGATGGTCGGAAAATTTAGGGGAAATTAAGAATAATCAAGACGACAAATGTGATGACGTAAGAAACTTACCCTGTCAGCTACCCCTCCAGGAAGTATGGTTTTGACAACGACGCCAGTGCTGCGGCCACCAATAATTCCAAAAGCTAAGCCTGTACCGTCGTTTATGAGATCTATCACTTCTACTTGTGCCCACTCGGTATTCAACTGAAAATAAAAAATATTTTAGACCCGGCAGTGAAATATAAATATTTTGTTGTTGTTTGTTTGGTTAATTTTAACGTCTTCGATCCACGGTCCTCAATCACCTTAAACCCAGGACTATGCCTTTGTCATGCAGGTGATCTACCGACTAACAAGTGTGTAAATGTGCCACCAACCCCTATCGGTTCCACGAGATATCCGATCTCATCCGGCCTTTATACCGGCGTGAATGAAACTGCATATGACACAAATACCTTTTTACACTTGCCCAAAGTCTTATCTGACTTTTATTCCATTTGAAAGCGGCAGGATTCGAACCTACTCTTCGAACAGTGACCCAGAGATTAAAGGCTGGTGCTCTAACCAACTGAGCCACGGTGTCCGATTAAAAATATTTTTAAACCATTAAAAAATAAGATAAAAGTTGTTTAGAACATTTATCTTGGTTCTGACTTCTGAAATGCTTTAGGAAGAATTTAAAACTCAGAAGACGATGAATATAGCTGAATATATTAATGTTTAAGGGCGCGGTCTTGTACGTCAAATATCAGCAAAATTATGTCAAATAAGATGCTGCCCGGGAGGTGCTGGTATCTCGTGATAAATGCTTAAATTAAACAAAATAGTTACAGAAACCTTCCTTTGAAATTTTCTCGTTACAGAAATCATTCTAGAAATTCACTGTTTATTATGTTTAATACAAGGGGAGAACAATATTTAGTATCATCAAAATGTATAATCTTAACTTTTTATTTTTCATTTATTTTCTTTGTAGGTATATTTTATTTATACAGAGCCTTTCAATGAAAACGATTCTTCCATAAGATCTTTCTTTTAATTCTTAAAATTAAAATAATTTGTTACTGCGGCATTGATAATATCAAAATAACATTTTCTTTTCAGTTATTTGTTCCTCGTTATGAAGTACCTACTTATGTGAGAAACGAAAGAAAAATTAACCACGCGAACGATGAATAATTACGATTTAGGTGAACATGTCAAAGATATTTACAAGTCGGAAACAATTCGAAATAAAATGCCCTTTTCAAATGTATAGATACAGAGTGATGTTATTGCTCATTTCAAAGTTAGTATATAGCTATGATAACTATCGACACGTGTTAAGTTGCATCGGCGCTTCTTTGTAGATCAAAGAGCCACTCTTTAGGTCAAGGCGGCAGGCTTCCTTTGAACTTTGGTTCAGCTCACGGTGACCCTAGACTCCTAGATAATTGTATCAAAGGAGTAAGCCGCTTCAGCAATATTGTTTCCTCGGTTTTATTGGTTCAAATTTTCTCCTGAATTTTTCTTGAAGACTATTTAAACCCGAGATCCTTGATTTTATCTGATAAAAAGTAAGCTTTATCATCTATTTATATTTTTGTTGTTGAACTATGCTTATTATTTTCTACACCTTTGAAAATGAATATTGACTATAGCTCAATGTTTAATTTGTTAATCCTTAACTAAGACCTAAATAGAATTAAAAAATGCAAAATCTCCCATCCCACTGTAGTAGGTTATGCCGTTGTCTCTATAAAGGTATATACAGACAACACTCGTTATGCTATGGTTTTGTGAACATCTGAATCATGGAAGAATCACAGTACCTATACAATCTCAAATTTCAAATTATCCGCCAAGCCGGTGTAAGGTCGGAAAAGATTTCGTGAGCAATCGGACGGCGCCGGCGTTATTTAACTCGGGTTACTGAGACAAATAATACAATACGCTTACCGTATTATAGATATTAACTTTTTACCTTTTTACTAATCCAAAATATTCACGAAGTGATAAATGGCAAAGTCCGGAATTGCACAAGAGTTCTGCTGCCTGCGCATGCGTGTGTGAACTTGGGATTTGTTTTGATTTCAATGTGTTTACAGTTTACACTGTTAAATTCTTTTGTCGTTTAGTGTTCTTTGAAGCCTAAAAAAATCTTACTGCTGTATTTCTTGAAAAAAATATTCCATAGAGTGTTCAAAGCAGCGTTGATAAAAGTACTATTAAAGATTAAAAAAAACTGTCTGGAAATTAAATTTTAAATCCTTATTACATTCGGAAATCAGTCGATTTAACTTTTGGTCTACAGGATAGGATTTTATACACAGGAATAAGATCCTTAAAGTATGCAATATTATTGTTTCTGCACGGAAGACCGAAAGATATTTTTTTTGTGAAAACGTTCTTTTTTTTGTTTTAAATAAGCAGCTGTAATTTTTTCAAAGCAAAATATTTATTTTTAGATTTTATACGAATTGAAATTCTATACGAACAATATTTTTTTCATATCATCTTAAAGCCGAGAGGTTTTACGAAGAAAACGAGCACTCTGATAAAGTTAAACAATTGAAAATTTGTAAACCAACTTTTTCGATTGAAAATTAGGTTTTCTTTTAAATTTTTGCACAATTGGACAAAGTGACGGGTCACATTTTTTAAGATAATCAGATAAAATCAGAACTTCAAACTTTCGATATTTTGTTTCGTGTTAGAGATATCGAAAAACATTAAAAAAAGTTGTTCAGAATATTATTTTAACCCCATATACCGATTTTCATGACAAAATTCGCATATTTAATTTTTTCATTATATTGGTCTATACACAAAATTATTACATTTTTTTTTAATTTGATAAATAAGTGTTCCATGGAAAGTAATAATTTGAAACATTGACAATTTAGTAGTGATTATAACTGATTAGGAAAAATCATGATTCCTACACATACTAACTATTAAAAAGTAAAAATTAATTTATTATGAAAGTCATACAGAATATCATATATTTTGAATATCATTCTTATCGTTTACTTTATAATATTACCTCTAATTCTTTTCTAAAATACTTTATATATTTTTATTATAATGGAATCGACACAAATAATTTTGAATTATTTTTAAAAATTCCCGCGTTATGACAATTAAACGACATGCGCAACAAGCATCTCGTGTTCAGAGTAATAAAAAATATACATGCAAATATAAATGCTCTAAAATCTCGTCAACTTTCAGACGAAACGTTAGCTAACCAACGTTGCCAAATGAACTGTTTCAACCAACAGCTGTGAGTTCCCGCGAAAATTTAAATTCATGATATATTATTAAATTCGTATAGGTACGTATATTTTAAAGTTTTATTGCGTACTTAGAATGTTTCTTTCTGATTAAAGTTTTTTAAATGTTTATGAGAATAAAAAAATTGCATAAATATAAAAATGACAAACCAAATAAGAAAATTTTATTTACAAATACAATAATACAATTGCAGCGTTCTTATTTTTGTGTTTTGAGTTCATGTTTCTTTTATTATGTGCCAACATTGCTATATTCTAAACCATAACAGATAGGAATACGATGAAATGGGAAAAAAATTGAATTTTTTGGAAAAATTAGAGATAAAAAAAATCAGGGTTTATTGATTTTCTTGAGTTGTACAGTAAAACCAAAAATGGCATTTTTATAGTTTGAGATAAAATTTGCTATTAAGTATCAACATACCAGTAAACCGTCGATAGAATATTAGTGACGTTTATAGTTTGCAAAATATCAATAATTTATTCTAGAATAATGAAAACAATTCAATGAATAAAATAAAACAGTTAACAAACAAAATATAAAATTAACAATATAATTTGAAAAGAAATATTTAAGTTTATTACATTAAAATAAAATTTAAAATGAACAAATGTTATCTGAAATATAAATAATAGTAAAATTTTCTGCTCTTTCACGTGCTGTGCTATTAGTTTTTCGAATTTAGCATACACTTTAGAGCAGCAAAGATTTTTTTTATCGCTTTCTACACCTTTTAAAGCGATATCACATTTTATGACAGGTTAAAGTCTCTGACAACTGGGCTAATTATGGTATGACCCCGCTAAACATACCAGCTCATCCATTTGCATGCGGTGCAAAGTAGATTTGCTTAGGGCACCATCTTTCTTGCAGTGTTAAAACCTATATGATTATATATAATTATATATATATATACTACGTACTTATGGACTAAGAAGTGTCAGTCGCCATTTTTTGACCAAACTATCAATTTAATTCGAAGTTCCTATAAAATGACTTCAAAATTTCAAATCGACTGATTTCATAAATTAAAGTATTTTGATGTATTCTGATTAATCCACATTGTAGATAAAGGTTTAACTTAGGTCAAGTTAATGTTTATTTTTCTTATATTTTCAGAATCGAGGATATATAGATTGTTAAATGTCACTTTTAAGGTTAAAAAAATTGGATGATTTTAAAGCGGTGGTTTTCATAGAAAATAATAAATTTATCGATTTAAAATAGTAAGACTACCTAAGTTAGACCTTTATCTTTAATTTGTGTGAAAATTATATTTTAAATCCCATTATATTCGGAAATCAGTCGATTTAACTTTTGGTCTGCAGCATAGGATTTTATACACAGGAAGACCGCGCCCTTAAGTTAATTTTATTGAAAATGAGTCGTTGTACGCCTCAGCGAGTGTTGTATTAGGCTGGATCCGATAAAACGGCTCTCGTTCGACTCATCTGAGTATCTCCTATAAATATCAACGAAATTATTATAAACTGTAACAATTTCCGAAGAACCGCTAGTCTCATTCCACCCTATATGCTTGCTAAAACCAAAGTAAAACACTTTTTTAGGATTCGCGCAAGAAAATACACTTTAATATACGCCCAAGGAAAGATCTATGGACTTCGACATTATTAAATTTTCACAAGCTCCATTCACGCTTTCACGACAGGTAAAATACAGCTCGAATTCAATTTTCCAATAGGAAATTGCACTCTGACGAGAAAACTAATTGAACCGAATGATGTTTCTGTGAACATTTGTCCTAAAAAACGAAAATTACTTGATTACTTTTTAGCTTTTAGCTGATTGTAAACAATGATTGGGTACAATCAGACTTGTGTCATTCATATTTACAAAAATTCTTGGAAACTATTTCCACTTGAAAATAAACGTCAAACTTGTAATTCCTCTATAGTTTAGTATGTTAAAAACTGTTATTTCTATGGTACAACGAATTTAAATATAATATGGTAGATCTTTGAAATCAGCTTCGTAAATGAAGGCCAATTACAGCAGTTAGAGATAAAAACGTTGACACAGTATGACAATCTAACTCCTAAGCTGGTTAATTATGTTTTAAACAACAACATTCGACAATAACAAATACTGTTCATGTATATTTTTAGATGTTTCCTAGGTCTTCTACAATGTGTGCCCCTACCCTCTACTAGGCGCACATTACTTGGAACTTCAGCAAATAAAGTTGATTTATTGGCATCTCCCAGTAATCTCGAGATAACTTCCCAACATATACATGACTGGTAACTATAAATTGTAGTCTTCAACTCGGGAACTAAAAGATTAAACAATCGAATCGGTTCAAGTACTTTCAGATGTACCACAAGGCGGTGTTCTTGGACCACTGCTTTACGTGCTTTTTACAGCTGATCTGCCAGCTAACCCACATACCCTACCAGTTTCCTTTGCTAACACTACCCCTGAATCACAATAAAAAAAGCATTTTTAAAATAGAACAAATTTTAGCTCAATAGGATAGTGGGAAGTGGGATAAAAATCGAGTACAAATCTTCAACAGAAACCAAGTATATTCTCCGAAATTTTTGGGCAACTAATATTCCATTTCCTATTAAAAGATTTCTGGCTTTTCATAAACACTCTCCTTTCTTATCATCCATCAAGCGGAATAAACGTCAATAACTGAAAGGGAGTCACGCACCACAAACGTCAACTTATTTCTGTCTTAGTCGATTCGCTATTTACTTCATCATTCCCTTTTCAACATTGTACAACATTGAAAAGCAGATATTTCAATCATCTTGCGAAGACCCCATGCTTTGATAACAGATAACCTTTATTATAACTAATACAGGGTCTTTAAAGATTTGAAGGACATTATATCCTGGACGTGTCCTTTAGACATATACTTTGAGTTTTCTTCTTACCTTCGTGTTTCGGAGTTTGTGTAGTGCAATATTTTAATAAATAGGTGGCTTTGGTGACTTTATTTGATCTATAATAAAAATATCTGTTCTGATAGAGTTTGAGTGTGTACCTGAAGGCGGTCCCTTATGGGGATAAGTCTGAAAACAGCCGGGGAAATATTAAAGAGGTGTAACAAATCACAGCAAACCTTAAAATCGACTTCACCAGTTTCTATATCAAATATGTAATTGTCGACATATTGTACAGGGTGGCCAAATAAGAATGCGAGGTACTGTATCTTGGAAACCATCCATCGTAGAGGCTTGCGGAAAAAAAAGTTATAACTAAAACAACCAAGAGGAAAACCTGGAAAATATTTTCAAGTTTCTGAAATGGCCGTAGGGGGCGTAACTTGAAGCTAAGAAAGTGATGTTTCTGCGAATTCCGCTATATTAACCTACCAATAAAATACCTGATCTTTAAAGTAGAGGATAATCTGAACCTTTTTTGTTTAACAATTTTTGCTATATCTCTAAAAATAAAGTGGTAGGGGGTATTCAAAGGTTTCAGTAAAAAACACCCTGTATATTCAAAACGGCTAAGCCGATTTTAACAAACTTGGGCTAGTTGAAAAGAGCTATTTTTGGGCTACAAATGCTATAATATTTGAAGGTTTGTTAGTTTCAAATGTCGCCGCTAGAGGGCTTTTTTTCGACATCTCGTCAGAAATGGTTAATTATGTAAGTTGTGGCCCTAAAAAGGACCGATTTAAAAAAGAAAAGTTTTTAGTGCCCCCGTAAATGCTCTAAATGCTGATCATCACGCTCTATGCATTGCTGAAGCCTCTCATGGGTAGACAAACCTGCACCTTCAATTTCGGCTCTCGGTATGTTACGTAATGCATTAACGAATCCGGTTTTTCATATGTATCTGGTCGTAGGTTGAGTCTGAAAATCAAAACAAGTTAAGTCTGGTGATTGCGCAGGCCATGGAAACAGACTTCCTCTTCCGATCTACCACTGTTGGAATACTGCATTAATATGCTCTCGCACAATAATAGCATGATGTGCTGGGCAACCACTCAACTGCAAAAACAAGTTTTGACGTGTTTCCAGTGAAACATCTTCCAACAACAACGGTAATTTATTGGCCAAAAAGTCAAGCAAGATATTGCCACTTAGGGATTGCTAAAAAAAATAATTCTGCCTCCCAGTATGCCACACCACACATTTAAACTCCAACGTCCTTGGTGCTGAACTTCACACGCAACCAATGCGGATTTTCTGCAGACCAATAATGCATATTGTGCAGATTTTAAAGGTGGCTTCATCGGTCCAAAGAATTAGAAATAAAAATTCTACATTATTGTGTGAGAGCATATTAATGCAGTATTACAACAGCGTTGGATTGGAAGAGGAAGTCTGTTTCCATGGCCTGCGCGATCACCAGACTTAACTTGTCTTGAATTTTCAGACTCAACCTACGACCAGAGAGATACGAAAAATCGGATTCGTAATGCATTACGTAACATACCGAGAGCCGAAATTGAAACTGCAGTTTTGTCTACCCATGAGAGGCTTCAGAATTTCGAGCATTTACGGGGACATTAAAAACCTTTCTTTTTTAATTCGGTCCTTTTTAGGGCCACAACTTACATAATTAATTAGTTTAAAAACTAAAAATTTAAGAGATTTCTTTGGCCTAAATTTTAGGTTAGGAACAAGTTACCGAGATGCGGTTTTCGCGAGCTTGTTTAGGCATCATTTAGATACTTTTTCATGAAAAAGAAATCATACCAATGCATTTAATTTTTTTGAGAAAATTAACCATTTCTGTCGAAATGTCGAAAAAAGCCCTCTAGCGGCGACATCTGAAACTAACAAAACTTCAAATATTATAGCATTTTTAGCCCAAGAATAGCTCTTTTCAACTAGCCCAAGTTTGTTAAAATCGTCTCAGCCGTTTAGAATATACAGGGTGTTTATTACTGAAACCTTTGAATACCCCCCACCACTTTATTTTTAGAGATGCAGCAAAAATTGTCAAACAAAAAAGATTCAGATTATCCTCTACTTTAAAGATCATGTATTTTTTTGTTAGGATAATATAGCGGAATTCACAGAAACATCACATTCAAGATTGCAGTTACGCCCTCTAGCGGCCATTTTAGAAACTATTTTCCAGGTTTTTCTCTTGGCCATTTTAGTTATAACTTTTTTTTCCGCAAGCCTCTACGATGGAAAGTTTCCCAGATACAGTACCTCGTATTCTTATTTGGCCACCCTGTACAAATAATACAAATCAAATATTGGCAATCTTACTAGGGTTCTCTCAAAATTCAATTAATTTTTTTGACGAAGAATACGAAAAAACACATTTTCCGAATAAGGTTGCGACGCGGTACAATAAAGGATATGAGTCCCAGTTGCCTGATTCTCAAGACTGTGAAAATATGAATTCCCAGAAGGAGAGATTTCCGTAGGTGAAAATGAAATCGTCCTGACGCTCATGTATATAAGTTCCTTGCTTTAAAGGCTTTTTCTCGACGAACTACTTATGTACCTCGGTGGTTAACATAAAAATTGGAGTATGTTTAAAAATAATGAAAGCGTAGAAACAATAACTATCGTAAAAAAGTCTACATATGCTATTCATTAATACCAGATTTAGGTATCATAAAGGTCTGGAATACAATTCTAAAATAAAATACTGTTTAATTTCAGATAATTAAACATCTAAACTCATATTCGTTATTCGTAAAACCGTAAAACCGACAACGCCGCACCAAATATGTTGACGAGCGGTGTGACAAAGGCGGGGCCGGCAAAAACAATTTTTTTTCTCCATTTCATAATTGCGGCATCGGACGACCCGGAAGCGGCTCATCAAAGTTATTTTTTTTGCTCGATGCTAATTAGTGGGTCGTAAATTTAACCGTCGAATCTAGACTTGTTTACGCGGTATAAGTTAAAAAGAATCATTCGAATCTTTCTAGAACAAATTGCCGGCAAAAGGAAGGGATATATCTGAAACCGGTAAACGTCGTCAAATTTAAAATCAGTGTGTTTTCAGTTGCGTACCAGACTAGCCGCTCCATTGTCTAAAACAATGTATTCAGAAACTCCGTCAAGTGCGACGTATCGCAAGTTCCTTCATATAAGGGCTTGTTATTCATAATGCCTCCTAGTACGGCGAATAAAGTGTGTTATCAGTCGCGTACCAGACTAGCCGCTCCATTGTCTAAAACAATGTATTCAGAAACTCCGTCAAGTGCGACGTATCGCAAGTTCCTTCATATAAGGGCTTGTTATTCATAATGCCTCCTAGTACGGCGAATTCAGAGTGCGTTTCTAGCTGCTAACAGGCTAGGACCTCTCGCAGTGTCTAATTATCACTCATACAGTACACACACAAACTAATATTTTCTGAATGATGTGGTCATTTCGTTAAATCAACTTTAATACTTTGTTCTTGTTCACAATTACTAATTTAATGTAATTTTTGTTACGTTGTTGTTTTTTTTGTTGTTCATTTATTTATTTGACGAGCTTTAATAAATGGTTAAATAAAAGTGTCCATTGGTTTTATTGGATGGAGTTGAGGAAGTAAACCTACAAAATACAGTCCACGAAATTCGAACACAGGGCTTAATCCAGAGCCCTCAACATGGTCCCATCGAACCGGATTCAATTAGCAAAACTTCGTTACTTCTCCAGAACCTCCATGGTCCAAACGATCCGGATTTAAACCAGAGATTCTTCAATGATCCTGAGCGACTCCAGAGATTCTTCAATGATCCTGAGCGATCCAGTTCAACTCTTCAACCTCATCGGTAGGCCTATGGTGGCTTAAAAACTTCCAGTCAACTTCAAACCTTCAAGCAACTCTTCACAGCAAGAAATTGTAAGGTATTTTTTTGTAAAACTCATTCAAACTCGTTGTAACCACTTAAAAGCGGTCCGATAACAATCGTAGGCTTGTGGTAAATTAATGCACACATTTTTTCGTTACATTTACGTATAAAAAACTTCCATTGTATTTTAAACTTACCAAATTCTCGGCGCATGCGCTAACTAGCCGGCCGTAGATATTTATTTACTTACTTACTGTAAACTATCAAACATTTATAAAAAAGAAAAAAAACATTTCGTATTTATGTATTCTGCATAGTTATAGCTATAAAGCTCAGATACATGTATTTTTTCATTCTTTCTTAACATATAAAACATTGTCACATTTTATACATTTTTTCTGTAGGAATTTAAATTTATATAATTGTCGCATATTTTTAACCTATAATACATTGCATCTACTTGTATTTACGTACTTTTATCGTACACATTTTATGTTCTAACAGAAAGAACAAATTTTCACAAAATCAAAATCTACAATTCAAAAATGAACTCAATTTTCATATATACAAACATTTCTCTGTCAAAAATTGAAAAATTGTTCTCGCTACCAAATCTCTTCACAATCATTCAGAAAATATGCATTCGTATTTTTACATTTCGTGTAAACAGCACGAAAGTTTATTAAAAAATAACTAGGCTTTTAAAACGCCACCTTTCCAAGTTAAAAATCAACAATTCAACTCGTTCACTATACAAACACAATTAAAAAAACTCGTATCGTTCGTAATTAAAACAAATTTTCGTACAAGAAAATCGCACTAATAATCAAATCGCATTTATTCTTAACTTACTTTTTTCCATTTGCCGACGGCAAAAAAATAATTCTCGCATTTCGCACATAGTTTCGCAACAAATCATTTCGTTAAACAAATTCGTAAAAAACCCCGTAGATATGGTTCTACGATTCTACAAATAAATCGCTAAACAATATTTAAAACTCAAATCATAAACATTCGCTATTTTTACAATCAAACTTTATTCTTAAAATTCACTTCGTTACCAATACAAAACAACAGCTGATCGTTGTTTCGAGATCTAATATCTCACTTAATAAATAAAAATCATTTTTTAACTTACAACTCAATACTATAAAAACATTTTACTATTTTTCTACTTTTTATACAAGGTGTTCTTCAAAAATAAGACACCTCCCTTTTATTCTAGAAACTAGCGCCGCATCAGAGGTACAAAGGGGCTGCATACCCTTATATTTTTATTCTCGTTCATAGGGAAAATTATCCCTTAGCAACAGGCTCTCCATAGCCAAACAATTTTCAATCTATCGTTCATTGCACATACTTTTCTATTTTTTCGTTTTGCACTCAAGAAGAAGTTCTTTATTTAAAGACTTCTTGTATTTCGTTCATTTTCGCATTTTCAATCTAAAGGGAAGTCCTTCATTTTATAGCAAGGCTCCTGTACTATTTTTATTCGCATTCGTTCGCATTATTTTTCTATAGGGTGATCTACTAAATGATTATACCCTCTTCTAGCAAACATATTTCAATTTTCGTTGACAATTTTATACTTTTTCTATAGGGTGATCTACTAAAAGATTATACCTTCTCTTGCAAATATATTTTGATTTTTCTCTAACAACAAACATTTAAATTTCTAGCAATTCTACTTTTCATTTTCGCACAAGATGTTCTATATGGTTAGACATCTCCCTTTGGCACCTTACTAGGGCCAAGGGGTTGTATGGGGGAAACTACCCTCAGGGATATTGGATGCCCAGACTCTATGACAAAATAAGATGATCTCTATGGTGAGACATCTCCCTTTGGTATCTTTCAGATCTAAGGGGTTGTATAGGGAAACTACCCTCTTTAACAAATAAAAACTTTAAAAATGTCCTTCTAATAAGGCTCTATTTTCAGGATTACTTATCCATTTATCACACTTTTTCATGTATTCAACTTTCAGGGAAAACTACCCTCAAACAATTATTTTTATCATAAACATTCTTTGACATTTCTACTTCACTTTGTACCAAAAATCCTCTGATGTGGCCAAAAAAGGTGTTCGTACATTCATTTCAATTGTTGTACTGGAAAAAACATTCCACAACAAAAAACTATTCGTTAAATCAAACCTTTCTACTTTTATACATACAAGGGATCAATAACCCATCATTTTAAAAACCAAACAAAAATCAATCAAATAAACTAACATAAATAAATCTTAAAAACAAAATAAAACAAACCGCATTCATTTTAATTGTCGCTTTCACGAAACATATTTACATTTAAAGTTCTTGAAACCTACCCTGACAGAGATGGTAATATTCGTTCGATTAAAATTTTATCTAACGGCAGTACTTACGTAAGACCGATTACTAAAGTCGTCCCTATTGGTGGTAACGACATTGATCAACCCCAATAAACGCTTTATTTTACTTTCCTTTTGTTATATTTTTGTCTGTGTACAGGCATTAATATTTGTCGCATCTAACTGCATATGTAAATTCACGCTTTTCTATCCTCTCCTTCAAAACCCCACTGACTTACCTGTGTGCAACAATTTTGTTACACTAGCTAAGGGGTGGTGGGTGGACGCCTACCCCCTTTTGCAGAGATGGGTAACAATTTTGCTGCACTCGGATCGCACACCAGCAACGGTGACGTTCCCTTAAGCGTTTACGCAATTTTTGAAAAAAAAGAGTCCATGGTGGGTACTAATTTAAATTTTAATAGCCGAACCCGGGGGCTATTGGGGAAAATAAATATATATATAGGAGTCTCAGACAGGTCGTCAAAGGAGCTCCTAGGGTTTTTAACGAAGGATGCCATTATGCTGAGAGCAGGCATACCTTCAAATATTTCATGCGTTTTTATCTTTTCATTTATACAAGGTGATACGAAACCTTTAACGGGAGATACTCCTGCTATTGCACTTCTGCTTGAATTGCACAAGGCACTTCATTTTATAGCAAAGACCTTAAACAAGCAGTGATGCAATTTCTATTTTCATTTTTTTTTCCTTTCTTCATTTTTTATATATCCATCATTCAGAAACATTTAAACTTTTTTCATTCATACAGGGTGAGCAAATACCCTTAGGATTTTATATCCATTCCAAATATTTTAAACAATTCTATTTTCATACAGGGTAATCGTATACCCTTGGGATCTTTTTGCCCATTTTCGTTCAAACATTCATGTACTGTTTTGGCATTCATTTGTAGGGAAAACTATTGTAGGCTGAGGTAGTCGTTATAGAGAGAGGGCTAAGGAATTGATCTGGGATATTCCTGCTAGCAGATCTGGGAAAGCCAACGCCTATAGTTGCAATTTTTGCAAATGTTGCTAAGATTTTGGCATGTTTTGTTTTTTAATTCCAAATAAGGAACATGGCTCGGTGATGCCTAATCACAAATCGTCTGTACAAATCATTTTGTAAACTATGCGCCCACAAGTGGCCAGGATTCAAATATCCAAATATCTTAAAACTTTTTACATTTTTTTGTAAACTATGCGCCCACAAGCGGCCGGGATTCAAATATCCAAATATCTTAAAACTTTTACATTTTTTATTAAACTATGCGCCCACAAGCGGCCAGGATCCAAATATCCAAACATTTTAAAACCTTTTACAATGTTTCAAACTTATTTCAATCAAACTCATTCCGAAATTACAGGATGATGACCCAACTTAAAAAAAAAAAAAAATTTTTTTTTAGAAAACTTTCAAGAGAATACTCCGCCTCTTTTCGCGGGGGGAGAATGTTTAATTTCAGATAATTAAACATCTAAACTCATATTCGTTATTCGTAAAACCGTAAAACCGACAACGCCGCACCAAATATGTTGACGAGCGGTGTGACAAAGGCGGGGCCGGCAAAAACAATTTTTTTTCTCCATTTCATAATTGCGGCATCGGACGACCCGGAAGCGGCTCATCAAAGTTATTTTTTTTGCTCGATGCTAATTAGTGGGTCGTAAATTTAACCGTCGAATCTAGACTTGTTTACGCGGTATAAGTTAAAAAGAATCATTCGAATCTTTCTAGAACAAATTGCCGGCAAAAGGAAGGGATATATCTGAAACCGGTAAACGTCGTCAAATTTAAAATCAGTGTGTTTTCAGTTGCGTACCAGACTAGCCGCTCCATTGTCTAAAACAATGTATTCAGAAACTCCGTCAAGTGCGACGTATCGCAAGTTCCTTCATATAAGGGCTTGTTATTCATAATGCCTCCTAGTACGGCGAATAAAGTGTGTTATCAGTCGCGTACCAGACTAGCCGCTCCATTGTCTAAAACAATGTATTCAGAAACTCCGTCAAGTGCGACGTATCGCAAGTTCCTTCATATAAGGGCTTGTTATTCATAATGCCTCCTAGTACGGCGAATTCAGAGTGCGTTTCTAGCTGCTAACAGGCTAGGACCTCTCGCAGTGTCTAATTATCACTCATACAGTACACACACAAACTAATATTTTCTGAATGATGTGGTCATTTCGTTAAATCAACTTTAATACTTTGTTCTTGTTCACAATTACTAATTTAATGTAATTTTTGTTACGTTGTTGTTTTTTTTGTTGTTCATTTATTTATTTGACGAGCTTTAATAAATGGTTAAATAAAAGTGTCCATTGGTTTTATTGGATGGAGTTGAGGAAGTAAACCTACAAAATACAGTCCACGAAATTCGAACACAGGGCTTAATCCAGAGCCCTCAACAAATACCAAGTGAAATTTTAAAATAACTTGCTGATTCGACTGTAGTTATATTTAAAAAAAAATGTTTTCAACAATGACAGAAGATATCTAGAAAATATGTCACTTAGTTTATTAAAAATTAAACGACAGCTTCTATTATCTGTAATAATTAAAAAATTAAAGAGTTGCCTACATTATTTACCCTTATCGATTCCAAAGCATGTTTTAATAATTTATAGAATTATCCTGTGGTCTAAATAATAATACATTATTTAAAGTAGTGTTTTCCAAATGGATAGTAATTTTTAAAACCAGATTCCTCTAATGTAATACCAAAAACATTCAATTTGTGGGTGTCTTAAATTTTTAATTAATATTTAATAATGAAAATTGAGAAGGGAATTAATATGAGAATTAGACACTTGGCGTTTAAGTGGAGGTAATTAATTTATTATATATGTATACTATGAGAGTGAAGATGAAAATATTGGAGATGGAATAATTGAGGGTTTGTAGATATGCGTAAAAGAAAGTTACTATAGCCAAGACCTGATGATGGCGAAACGAGACGTCTGCCTAGCAATGTTCTTTAATAAATTGTTTGGGATTGACATTGTGTTATTTCTATTCAGACAAAAGATTCTAAATTTGTTCGGATATCTTTGTTTTATTTCTTTTTATTGCAGTGAGCATTTAAATGGCAGACACTTTTAAATTTACTTCAGCTCACAATTCCTCTCCACTCGAAATCTCCAATACTAAAAACTTAATCAAATTCACTCACCACCATGTCTGTTTGAAGGATTTAATTAATCCAGCATTCCATCTGCCTGGCTGCAATAAGGCCTCCAACTTTTCATCCAGTATTTCCAGAATATCCAGCCTTCGCCTCGGTAATCCTTATCTTTAGTATTTCCAGAATATCCAGCCTTCGCCTCGGTAATCCTTATCTTTCCAGCGACCAGCAATTGTTTCCATTGCTCTTATATCCAGACCATTACGTACAGTCAGTCTGAAGAAAATGGGATAATCTTATTTAACAATGAGATTTTTATTAATATTTGGATTGAGCGGACTCGAAGTCGCTTTTCTGTTTTAATTCCCTTTTGTGAGACTTCAAAGAGAAATGATAAATTGAAAAAGCCAATTATAGGTAAAGACTAAGTGAAATATTGACCCTTCCAGTTATAGAGCGAGCTACTCCAGTTGTGGAAATGATCGTTGAATTTATAGTGTGGAAAATATGTGAATCTGTATACAGGGTGTGTCACGAAGGTGACTCATTAGCCATATACAGGGTGTCCCATTAAGAATGGGACATAGAACAACCGCAGATTCTCCAATTCAAAATAAAACGATTAAGCGAAATATGCTTAGATAAAATGTTATTCGTTTCCGAAATACGGGGTGTTGAAGTTGAAAACTGAAAAATTATTAATGGCCATAATTTTTTTAATACACCGTATAATTTTACTCAAATCGGCACACTTGTTAAATATCATAAAATGCACCTAACAGTAAAAAAACAGTTCAGTACGCTCTACCAGTGGCGTACGGCAGGAGTAAGTAATGCTTGTACCCCTTCTAAATGTTACGCCGCTGTCTAAATTTTAATTTTGACTATAATTTTAATTTTTTTGATATTTTCTAAGTCAATAGTGTACACTTGTTAGTTTGTTGTAAAGTCATTGTTTTTCGAGATATTCGCAGTTAAAGATAGATAGACATGTACTTTTTATTTGTATTATTATTAATAATATTCACTTTTACAATTTTGTCTTAAAACCAAACAAAGTAAAAACTAATGTAATGAAATTTTTACTTCAACAAATTTTCAATATGTCCACCATTAACTTGTATACATTTCCTTAGACGTTTAACTAAAGATTGTCTCACTTTAAACAACTGATTTGCTTGATTTTGTCGAATTGTAGCAGCAGCATTCTGAATTTTGTTCCAAAGTTCCTGATGGGTATTTATTGCTTCACCATAAAAAAGACTTTTGATTTAGCCCCAATAATAAAAATCTAAAGGATTAAATTCAGGACTGCGTGGTGGCCAAGCAAATTCGCTTCCACGTCCAATCCAACGATGTGGAAAACGTAAATTTAGGTAATTCCGAACATCTAATATGTAATGGGCTGGCGCACCATCCTGCAAAAACCAGAAGTTATAACGTAAATTTAAAGGAATATCATCTAACATGTCCTCCATATGGTTTTGAAGAAAATTGAGGTATTCTATCCCATTTAATCTGTGTGGAAGCTCGTACGGACCAATGATGTAATTTCCAATAATACCCACCCAAACATTTATAGAAAATTCTGTTTGGAAATGATTCTCCCTTGAAAATGTTTAACTGACATTGACAGAACTTCATTATAAATCAAAGCCTACTGTCAAAATTTTCAATTATAAATTAATAAATATGCTCAAAATCGCAACGTGCCTATTAGGAACTTAACATTACAAATCAGAACAAAAAAATAAAAAAAAAAATATAATAAAGCTGTTTGGTCGCGAATCTCATTAATTGTAAAAATGAATATTATTAATAATAATACAAATAAAAAGTACATGTCTATCTATCTTTAACTGCGAATATCTCGAAAAACAATGACTTTACAACAAACTAACAAGTGTACATTATTGACTTAGAAAATATCAAAAAAATTAAAATTATAGTCAAAATTAAAATTTAGACAGCGGCGTAACATTTAGAAGGGGTACAAGCATTACTTACTCCTGCCGTACGCCACTGGTAGAGCGTACTGAACTGTTTTTTTTTACTGTTAGGTGCATTTTATGATATTTAACAAGTGTGCCGATTTGAGTAAAATTATACGGTGTATTAAAAAAATTATGGCCATTAATAATTTTTCAGTTTTCAATTTCAACACCCCGTATTTCGGAAACGAGTAACATTTTATCTAAGCATATTTCGCTTAATCGTTTTATTTTGAATTGGAGAATCTGCGGTTGTTCTATGTCCCATTCTTAATGGGACACCCTGTATAGAGAACTATAGATATTTGAAATTTGAAAATTGGGTTACGGGGCTTTATCATTACGATCTATACAATGAAAATATTTTCAACTTCCGGTGACATCAACTTTGTTATTTCAAACGGCATCTATAATTTTTCTTTTTATTTTCAGCATCAAATTTTGAACAAAAAATTATCAACATACCACAGGTCTAAGATTTTTGTAAATTTTTTTGAAAAACACGCATTTACTTTAATTTCCGTATCTGGCTTAGTTGTTAAGCTATTAATTTCAAATTTTATACAGAGATTGTGAGAATATCTTTCTAGCTTGCGGTGAAACACCAAATGCGATATTTTATACAGGGTGTCTAGAATGGAGCGTCCAATATTCATATTTTCAATTCTCAATAAGTCGATAATTTCAAATGAAACACCCTGTATTTTATTATCATGCCTGAATACAATAAGTCTTAAGGCTGCAGTATTGAGGCTTTTAAAAAAACCTCAGTCAGGTACATCGTCTTAATCGCTAGATTATATTAGACACCAATTTATGTATCTCCGAAATATAATAAATCTATCAATAACTCAGAAATACGTAACTTTAGGTATAGGGAATGTTAATGCAGATCGAAAGAGAATAAAAAACTGATTCAGGCAAGATAATAAAATACAGGGTGTTTCATTTGAAATTATCGACTTATTGAGAATTGAAAATATGAATATTGGACGCTCCATTCTAGACACCCTGTATAAAATATCGCATTTGGTGTTTCACCGCAAGCTAGAAAGATATTCTCACAATCTCTGTATAAAATTTGAAATTAATAGCTTAACAACTAAGCCAGATACGGAAATTAAAGTAAAGTCGTGTTTTTCAAAAAATTTTACAAAAATCTCAAATATCTCGGAAACTGTTAAACTTAGACCTGTGGTATGTTGATAATTTTTTGTTCAAAATTTGATGCTGAATCCAAAAATAAAAAGAAAAATTATACATGCAGTTTGAAATAACAAAGCTGATGTCTACTTCCGGTATAACCGGAAGTAACCGGAAGTTGAAAATATTTTCATTGAATAGGTCGTACTGACAAACCCCCGTAACCTAATTTTCAAATTTCAAATATCTGTAGTTCTCTATATATGGCTAATGAGCCACCTTCGTGACACACCCTGTATTCTGCTATATTTACACATTGTGTAAGTTTTCAAATATATTGTGACAGCTAATTTTATGATAGTAGTTCATCCTAAGTACAATGTTGTCAGCAACGTTTGGATAAAAATAAAAAAAAACAGGTCTTTAGTAAAGCTAAAGCTTTTTTAATTTGTAAATTATCTTAAAATTATACAAATACTGTGAAATTTAGCCTCCTGGAATACCAAAAAACTGCGAATTACGTAAAGTAGAATATCCTGTCTAAACTAACATAGTTTTTCCATACTTTTTCACATAACTGAATTGGCAGATGAGCAAAATTGTTATTTATTGTGACTTTTGTATAAAATCGATAAAAATTACTGCAGAAATCATTTAAACGAATTTAAATATGAATAATACCTATTTTCCCACTTTCAGATCGTACTGACTGTACGAAATATGATTCCTATGTGAATATATGATGTGGAAATTAATTAGTAATTGCCGTCGTTACCCAAAACCTGGAAAACAGAACGTGCGTTATTGAATTTCATCGAAATATCCTGTAAAAACATTTTATTTATTACAAAATAACCCGATATTGATCAACAAAAAGGATCACGTTAAATGTACACACGAGTTTCATAACTTTTTTAATAGGTTTAAAAATTTTATTACAAGCATAAATTTATTTCAATCTATATAGATAATTTGATTGTGTTCGTGAAATGCTTTCAATAAAAACTATTTTATTCAATCATACGTATATTTTTAAACGCATAGAATAAGTCAACTTAAAATCTTTTCCATGTTAATGCACTTTCTAAGTAGTATTTAATCTCCCTAAATACCACCTTGAAAAAGATTGTCGACAAAATCAGGCATAAAAATCCTTACCTCTAAACTTTTACATTATCCTTAAATCCTACTTACACGACCGGCATTACCTTGTTAAATATCAAGGTGAAACGACCTAACTCCATTCGACTAACGCCCGATTTCCTGCATCTCTACAGCTACAAATGAATATATTATAGAAGCATGGCTGACCAAATGACGGATGTAAATAAATGAAAACAATCCAGAAACATTATCGGGAGGAAACAATGTCCAGCAGTTACTCTAAATGGTCTCCAAGGAGAACGTCAAATATTTAGGAATGTATCTTGATAGAAGACTTACTTGGAGAAGGAACGTTTTCACAAAACGTAAACAGCTTAAAGTAAAACAAACTACACTGGATTGTTGGATTGTTTGGACCTACGGTATCCAGCTGTAGGGAACTGCGTCAGTATGTAACATAGAAGTATTAGAAAGGCTCCAGTCAAAGATACTTCGAACAATGACGAATGCTCCATGGTATGTACCTAATTTTAACACATGACCCTTAATTGACAACCATCGAAGAAGAAATTACCAAATTGGTACACAAATATGATTTAAGATTACAAGAACAGCCTAATGATCTAGCAAGAAGCCTGATGTTGCAGCCTGCAAAACGAAGACTAAAGAACCATATTTATTATTTATAAGTATTTCAATTTTTTCTACTACATCTTAGACACATTTTACTATCGCTGTTACCGGATTATATCTTATCCACCTCGTTAGAGTTAAGCTCGTAATTGTCGCTGCGACCCTATTTCCGATCAGTTTATATACCCTGAAGGTATAAGCAAAAAGGCGATAGTTTGTAGGTGGCTTTGGAGACATTCTAATGTTAAACCCCAAAAAATGGAGTAGATTCAACTTTTTAATGAAAAATGCTATGATACCAACAGTGTTTGGAACGTTAAACAGGGTGATTCATTGAATTCATGAGGAAAAATGCCCATTCCGAAAAAAGCATAACTTTATTTTAAACAAAAATAATGTGGCAACAAATTGTATTAAGTATAATTAGACGCGGATAAAGAACATTCTAGTTTTTTGATTTTCTGTTACGTTTGACCGTTAAAATGTAGATTTGATGCAACGTTATTTTTGTTTAAATGACAACTTCCCAAATCATTGGATAGGCAGAAGAGGTGAAACACCAAATACATTTAGTCTTACTTATTTTTTTGTGCTCTTTCCAAATTTGTAAATAAAATTTAAAAATATTGATACACATGGTGTTGTTTTATTATGTTAATCGACGCCACTGTAGACAAAGAACATACGAACCAAATATTATAAAAATGTATAGGGTGGTTCATAAGTTATGATTAATTGAAAAAATGGGGAAAATTAATAAATTGGTTATAAAGAACGATAGGTTATTTAGAAGCACCTCGGTATTCTCCATCTACCCTTACTGTAAGCGCATTTCCCAATGAATCACCCTGTATATTAATCAATAGCAGAACTTAAGGTAAAATATTATTCGGGTCAGGCACCTATTAAAAAATCACAAATTTTATCTAAATATTTTTATTAGAAAATAACAAAATTTAATAGATTTTAAAGTACCCATACATTTTGTCAGATTTCCCTTCAATTCCTAATATAGAGAGTTTATGCAAACGTTCTTCGACTTCTTGAATTGCTTAAATATTTTTATGCTCGACGTAGTGGTATATCAGTAACGCGTCCCAAATTCTAGTCCAAAATACCTCTTCAAAATCAGATTACATTCGAACCTTTAATGCAAAACATCTCCCAGAATAGCAAAGCTATCAAATTTTTTATAATCATAATAGATGAATTCTTATAGTTTGAAAGAGACTATATGTTACGAGTTATTACAAGTCGGTTCTGTAATTAATGATAATAATGATCGACAAGTTGATGTTCATGTAAATCACCAACGACAATGATTAATAGTGGTACACTAAATGGACACCCTGTATAAGAAAACCTTTTTCCTCCCCATTGTTACGAATCGTCGGCATGCTCCCTTTTTCATTTTCATAATAAATGGCTAACATTTCTGACTTGAATAGAGAAAAGCAAAAAGTAAAGCTTTTCACTCATAACGAATGCAAAAGTCCACTATGAAATCTTTCGATAGAAAAAACTGTAACCTTTGATATCAAAAGACTGGAAAACTGGAAGTAAAAAAGGGTTTTTATGAATCTGATTTTGAATAAATTATTTCATATTTGCAGAAACTGCAGCTGAAATAAAAGAAAACATTAATCCAAAGAAAGTGCCAGGATATGATTTGATTACCGGGGAGTTTCTGAGAAAACTTCCTAGAAAAGCTATAATAGTTAAACTTACTTATTTGATCAATGCCTCGTTTAGGTTGAGATATGTACCGGACATATGGAAAATAGCTGAAGTGATAATGATTCCTAAACCTGCAAAACCGCCAAACATCGTTTCATCCTACAGATCAATCTCCTTACTCCCTGTTATATCAAAACTTTTTGAAAAGTTACTTCTTGAAAGGCTGAATCCCATCATAGAAGAGAATAACCTAATTCCGTCACATCAGTTTGGCTTTAGAGTCAAGTCCACAGAATAACAGACACTATTGAGAAATCACTAGAACAAAAAAAGTTTGCTCTACCATCTTCCTTGATGTCAAGCAAGCTTTTAATAGAGTGTGGCACGCCTCCCAAAAACTTTTGGGACCTGGCACTTTCATAAGCTTATCGGCATCAGCTATGGCTGACCTACTGAAGAAACACTCCCTTGACAAGTTTAAGGGTAGATGGGACGACGAAACAGGTTGCAAGCTAGCCAAGGAACTATTACAGTATCCGAACAGCGAAACAGCCAAAAAATACATGACTATGAAAAGACAGAACCTGCGCACAGCCACAGGTATCCTGACTGGCCACTGTCATCTACGAAAACACCTCTACAGGATGGGGTTATCTGACACTTCACTGTGTAGAGGATGTGAACAGGAAGACGAGACTGTCGAACACATTCTTTGCGAATGCCCGACACTCTCACAAATGAGACATTTTCTTTTCGGCGAGCGGTGGCTAACACATGCCAACATGAGGGAGCTACCTTCAGGCGACGTCATCGCCTACTTTAAACAAGTAGGCTGCTGATGAGCTAGAAGGAAGGCTCAACCTCAGAAGGACGCACAATGGGCCAAATGTGGCCTACGTGCTGTGGGGTGACCCACCCTTCTAGATTTACAGATACAGAATAGAGTGTGGCACGAAAGACTTTTGCCCAAGCAATATGCAGAACTACTGGAATCATACATCTCAGATAGAGCATTTAGAGTTAAGCAGGAAGATGCCTATTCAGCAATAAAAGAGATTAAGGCAGGAGTGCCGCAAGGCAGTGTGTATTGGGGCCTGTCCTTTACCTAATGTACACCAGTGACATTCCTGACACAATAGCCACCTTTGCAGACGATATGGCCATGCTGGCTGTAACATCTGTTAATCAAGTTAACGACTGGACAAAACGCTGACGTATTAAATTGAACGAAGCCAAATCCGTTCATATCAACTTCACAAATAAACGTGATCAATACATCTCTATCAGTATAAATAATACACAAATACCATTTGCTAAAATATTTGGGTATTACCTTGGACTCTAGGCTGCGCTGGAAGGTTTGAAGTATAAAAAATGTACTGGCTATTAGGTAGACATTCCACCCTGTCAACGTACAATAAATTACTATTGTATAAACAAATTCTTATGCCGGTATTGACATATGGCATCCAGCTGTGGGATTGTGCCAGAAAAACTAATATTGATATCATTCAACGCTTCCAAAATAAAGTGCTGACGAGCATTGTCAACGCTACTTGGTACTTCAGAACTGGTGACCTCCATAGAGACTTGAAAATAGAAACTGTTAACCAAACCATCGAGAGATTTGCCAAAAGTCATGAGCAATGACTTCTCCCTCGCGTTAATATAGAAGCTATCCAGCTTCTCGATAGATGTCAGTCAGAAGACTCAAGAGGACCAAACCGTTTGAGTTAGTTTAAGTGTCAGTGCAAAAGCAGAGTAAATTGCTATTAGTATACACGTAGGCGTAATGTTAAGTAACTAGAACCCTATTGAGCGAGACCTTAGCTTTAAGTTTTCCTAGTTAGTTTAGGTTTGAACCAAATTTTAAGTATAAAATATCTTGTAGAGTCGATGAGTAGATTAAAAATCATATGTTATAATTTGTGCTGCAAGATTTCATGATAACAATCCAAGTGGTTTTTGACTTTTTAAAAGTGTGTTCTTTAATAAGAGGATGGGGAACAATTCATACGTAGTAGTAGATCCCATGAAAATAATTTACTGTTTGCTAGAATTCAAACTTCCAAAGTTCAACCGTTAGTTTTGGTTAGTGCTTGGATCAAGTGTCTGTTTGGTCTATTTCTCTATTAGTATAGTAGGAAGCGTTAACCACCAAGTAAAGTTTCCAGGCTTTGACGTAAATTTAGAAGACGAATGTCCTTATTCTGAGATGATCCAAGTTCGTGAAGGAGAATAAAATAAATGGGAAAAACTTCTGACTCGAATGGATACTGGAAGTGAAAACGTGAAAACACAAACTTTTCAGCAATAAAACTCGACGGAAGTCCAGCTATGAAATTTTCCTCGGCGGAAATTTAAGCTTTTATTTTGTTTCATGGCCGGTAGGCCTGACCGACATTTTTCAAATAAAGTTTAGACGAGATTGTCTACGTTCGATGAAAAAAGTTCAGTTTTTATTAAAAAAAAAAATGCGAAATTCGGTGTTTAGAAAAAGTTTTTTTTTGGTTTGTTGTATACTTACTAGTCCAGTAACTGAAGCGTCAAACCTGGGAATAAGTCTGGCATGAGTTCCCACATAGCGCATTTTGTAGGTCACCGCAGGTGTTTTAACATGAGAAAATCCTTAACGCGTTGTGGTCAAGGGGAGTGGCTAAAAATGGGCCCCAAAACCTGGAAAATGGGCTAATATCTGGCTAAATATGCCAATTAGAGAATTTTCGTTCAGACAAAAAATGGAGATCAGCTCATTCTCTACAAAAATGGCCCTTATCATTTTCTTCGAAAATTCAATAGTTTTCGAGATAATGGCACTCAAAAGTCCCCTCATTTCAGCTGCTGCTCTACCTTCAGGAATTCCGCTTTCTATGAATTAACGCGTAACCGGGCGGACGAATTGTTCAATATCTCGGGAAAAAATTAATATTTTTCGATGATTCAAAGTTCATCGGAATGGGAAAACCCGTAGCTACAATTCCATGTGACTTGAAGTCAGTTCGTATTTACCAAAAATATTTAAAAAAGCGGTCAAAGTTTTTTTCAACAATATTTAGAGCCTGCTTCATTAATTTATTCATATTTTCTTTAAAAATAGGCATTTATTCCAATTTTGCTTTGATAATGGGACCTTAGGGGGTCTTGAATGACCTCAGAAATTTTTTTGCAATACTTTTCTGGCGTTCTAATATACAATTGATTTGTTTATTTGCATATTTTAGCCGATTTCGGAGTTCCAGAGAATCTTCGGAACAAGCGCGAATTATAATCTTATGATCCGTTATATTTATTTCCAATGTACATCATTTCAAAGCTTAGATGGTCTACTTTTCGAATATATTTTTTTATTTTTAATAGTCTAATAATTTTCGAGAAATGAGGAAAATTGGTCACACGAGTCAAAACCGGCCTTTTTTTGTTTATCCATTTCTTGTTCCCCGCTCTTTATTTCTTGAGGATTAATAATTAGATAAAAGTAAATTTCTGAGGTCATTCAAGACCCCCTAAGGTTCCATTATCAAAAATTAGAATAAATGACTATTTTTAAAGAAAATATGAATAAATTAATGAAGCAGCCTCTAAATATTGTTGAAAAAAACTTTGACCGCTTTTTTAAAATATTTTTGGTAAATACGAACTGACTTCAAGTCACATGGAATTGTAGCTACGGGTTTTCCCATTCCGATGAACTTTGAATCATCGAAATCAATATAACGGATCATAAGATTATAATTCGCGCTTGTTCCGAAGATTCTCTGGAACTCCGAAATCGGCTAAAATATGCAAATAAACAAATCAATTGTATATTAGAACGCCAGAAAAGTATTGCAAAAAAATTTCTGAGGTCATTCAAGACCCCCTAAGGTCCCATTATCAAGGCAAAATTAGAATAAATGACTATTTTTAAAGAAAATGTGAATAAATTAATGAAGCAGCCTCTAAATATTGTTGAAAAAACTTTTTTAAATATTTTTGGTAAATACGAACTGACTTCAAGTCACATGGAATTGTAGCTACGGGTTTTCCCATTCCGATGAACTTTGAATCATCGAAAAATATTAATTTTTTCCCGAGATATTGAACAATTCGTCCGCCCGGTTACGCGTTAATTCATAGAAAGCGGAATTCCTGAAGGTAGAGCAGCAGCTGAAATGAGGGGACTTTGGAGTGCCATTATCTCGAAAACTATTGAATTTTCGAAGAAAATGATAAGGGCCATTTTTGTAGAGAATGAGCTGATCTCCATTTTTTGTCTGAACGAAAATTCTCTAATTGGCATATTTAGCCAGATATTAGCCCATTTTCCAGGTTTTGGGGCCCATTTTTAGCCACTCCCCTTGACCACAACGCGTTAAGGATTTTCTCATGTTAAAACACCTGCGGTGACCTACAAAATGCGCTATGTGGGAACTTATGCCCGATCTTTTCAGTCCTTCATTTACTGGACTATACATATACATATATAGTATATTTTGTTGAAACATTGTTACTGCATTTTATTGTCGCATGGAAGTGTATGGTTAGAAAAACGATGTAGCGTGAAAAACCTTCAGGAAAGTTATCTAGTTTAAGGCTTTAGAAGGCCAGCCTGCATAATTGAAGCATATATTAGATCTACGAAAAAATAAAAACTCAAAATAGTGGTTCGACGAATAGAACAAATCAGGAACGAGTAATAACAGTAAACAAGAAAGAAACAACGATTTTCTACACAAAGAAAAACCCGAAATGGGTCCTGAACTGACCATTTACAATATTTTCTATCCCATTCGGTTCTGTCAAGCTTATCTCAAAACTCATCAGAGTCCATATTTGGACAGTTATTTGATTAAAGATTTTCGAGAATGTAAACAAACGCGACGAGGATATATTCGAATTTCAGAGTATTTCCAAACATGGTAGAGGACTTTTGGCGATGCAGACCTCAATTTATCTTGCCAATTCGTAGATAAAAAGAGTTTGCAGAGTCGCCTATTTACGGTAAACTTATCTCTTCTCGAATACGTATATCTTATGTAACAATAAGTGGAAGTGTCTACAGACAACTTATTAATACGTGATGGGAAGAATAATGCGAAGCTTTTATGAAATCAAAGTAGCTCACTAGAAAATAAAAATATGGTCAGTAGTTATTTGTACACCAGAAACTTGTAGTTTTAGGATTTACTCCTGGGAAAACTTAGTGGATGCAAGAACTTTTGTATGTATTTAACAACCCATCTAAAAATAAAGTCATGTCATAGATCACCCCGTTCTCGTAGGGTATTTATTTGACACTAATTTACATCTACAGCCTATTTTGCTTTTTTAAGGAAATATGATACATACTGAGAAGTTTTATAGCTCAATAGTCAAACCAAATGGTAGTTTTTCCAAAACATGAGAGCGGTAGAACATTTTTCAACGGAATTATATGTTTTTCGGGCTGCTGAAACGAATCTGAAGTTTGTTGCCTCGTAGCAGGACCGGAACAGGCCCAAAAACGCAAAAAACCTCGAAATTTTCTGAGTTTTTCCGGTTTTCCGCTCATGTCTTGCAAACGACGCATGGTACGGGAACTATCACGATATCCAAAATTGAAGAGCATAAAATTCTGCGTCGAATCACCTCCCTAACTTTCTAACTTCCAAATTTATAAGGTCAGAGCGGAAAACCGGAAAAACTCGAGGTTTTTTGCGTTTTTGGGCCTGTTCCGGTCCTGCTACGAGGCAGCAAACTTCAGATTCGTTTCAGCAGCCCGAAAAACATATAATTCCGTTGAAAAATTTTCTACCGCTCTCATGTTTCGAAACAGGCACTTTTGAACACCATTTAACTAGGCTACAAATAAAGAGCCCGACTCTGCGTAATAAGTAGCGCGGTGGAAAAGATCGACAGGAAAAAGTTCAAAGAGAAACGATGACTAACGTTGAATTTTGTGCACATACAATTTAAATTCTAATAAAAGAGGATACAAGCAACTTTTAACTTCAACCTCTGCTTGACTATTCATTTCGTTGCAACCTATTTTTATTAAACCTTCAAGCACTGTGACCATTTCGCTTTGTTAGATGGTCGAAAATACAAGTCTTTTTATGTTACTAATTTGTATCTATTTAATAAGGCTCCCAATGAATTCGAGCCCAACTTTATCAAATATCTATACTGCAAACTTAGATGAGGAAATGTATTGCTCTAAAGGAACGATCTTTTAGAGTAACCGCCATGTCCTTTACATCGTACATCCCATTAAGTGAAAATTTATACCTGTACTGCAGAAAACAGTCACAGTTCTATTTCAGAAGGTAGTTTTAGCCATATTATGCAGTCTCAAATTTTGGTATTTAAATATTATACAGAAATATAGAAATAAGTTAAATAAATATACACAACTAGAAGATGCTTGACTAGTAGACTTCTCTAAACGATGACGTTGCATCACGTAATACGGTGGCTATTCTGCATGTACTCCCCCTTCTTGCTAAAACTTATAGTTAAACCAAGCTACTTTCGTATCCCTTTTTGTACCCGGTAATCTTGAGATATAATAAATCGGCGCCTTCTGACATGTCTGCTTATGATTGTTTTTTTTGTTTAATCTGAAAAACTTAACTAGAAATACGTGCGTTAATAATTGTAAATGTAATAATTATAAAAAAAAATTTTATCTTATAGCGGATATAGCTACTGACTTGTACGAGTTTGGAATTTTATTTATTGGATTCGAAAAGCCTAACTGACGAAGCCGAAAGGCAGAAACCGGTCTTAGGATGTCGAATCTGATAAATTAAATTCCTTACTCGTTTTCTAACTTTGTATTAATCTCTGAAAGGGATACGAAAGAAGAGAGTGACATTTTGACTAGAATCAGTCAAATAAAAGCTTTGCAACACACAATGCAAATTGTGTATGCAACCCCAATACACCGGGAATTTTTTGCTTTTAATAATTGTCAATACTCTCTTCTAATCATGGATGGCAGCACATCTAAAAATTTTATCTTATAGCGGATATAGCTACTGACTTGTACGAGTTTGGAATTTTATTTATTGGATTCGAAAAGCCTAACTGACGAAGCCGAAAGGCAGAAACCGGTCTTAGGATGTAGAATCTGATAAATTAAATTCCTTACTCGTTTTCTAACTTTGTATTAATCTCTGAAAGGGATACGAAAGAAGAGAGTGACATTTTGACTAGAATCAGTCAAATAAAAGCTTTGCAACACACAATGCAAATTGTGTATGCAACCCCAATACACCGGGAATTTTTTGCTTTTAATAATTGTCAATACTCTCTTCTAATCATAGATGGCAGCACATCTAAAAGTAATAATTATAATTACAAAACTCCTAAGCAAACTTTCTCGGTATGGTGAAGTCTTGTAAGTGGTCCACCGGGACATATCTATTTTTGTCAATAAGTAGATGCCACTCAAGTGATAAAAAAAATGTTTTTACTGTAGTTACAATGTAAGGATCCCAAAAGCTGTCAAATTAGTGCCCGTTTCTCTCCTTATTTATTTATGATTAGATTTTGTCCTCCTAAACTTATACTGTCCCCTTTGTAACCTTCTAACCGGACACCATTTGTGTTACTAAAGTTTGTGTGATGCAAAAAAGAACAATCTAAGCTATTCGACTGTTTTGTATTCTTTAGAGAACTGGCTATACGATACAGGACCGGCTCAAATGTCAGACAGTAATAATATTAAATGAAATACGTGTTTGCAATTTACAGTAGGGGTTAGGGTACCCTGTATATGTTTGTAGGTATTTGTTATAGGTTCGAGAAGTTTAAATGAAAAGCTTTATTTGTACCTTGCTTCACTTCGAGTTCTTTTATTAAAACAATTATTCCAGGTTTGGCGGTTGTAGTAAAAAATCTCGAAACAACCTTTGCTGATCAAATTTCCTCGCTGAAAAAGGATTTAACTCATACAACATCGCCTTCGCTATCAGGTACCAGTAATCCCAATGATATATCTTTTAAAATTGCTAACTTTCAATATTGTAAAGGAAGAACTATCAAAAATCAATGAGCAAATAAAAGAATTTTCAAAGAAATTTGATGAAACCGTTAAAAAATTTGACAGTCAAATGCAGGATAGTAATACCATTATTTCATGGAATTTCTGATGACCTCCTAAATAATAATTCTTCTATTCATACAGCTAATATTTACGATCAAGTATTAGATGTGATAAATAATAAAATGGGTTTATCTGTGAAAAAAGTGGATATCAGTTATTGTCATCGCATCGTCCCGTAGCTGTTTTCTTTGCGACGAAGTGGCAACGTGATCATGTGTTCTTTAATAAGAAAAAACTTAAAGGCAAATCTATATCAATAAGTGAAAAGTTAACTAAATCAAAACATGAATTATTTAAATTATGTGAAGCAGTTTTCAAAAATAACTGTTGGACTAATAATGGTAATATTTTTGTGCTTAGTGGAAGTAAAAAAGTGAAAATTACAAACAGTGTCGAATTGGAAGAACTGACATAATAAATTTAGTAAATTACTAATTTATAAGGTATCATTTTGCATGAACTTTTTTTTGTTGTTGTTTAATTCGGAATATTTATACTAATTTTGAATTTAGGCAAATTCAGGAAAATTACTATTATTTGTATAAATATTTTTAATTCTGGGTTTCTAGGAAATTATGTGTGTTTTTAAGGAAAAAGTTTGATGATATTTTTATAAATAACAAATAGCATTAATTTAAATTTGAGATATTTTCATAATAATTTCATACTTTTTCGATTTCAATACAGTATTTGTACTTTCTTTTTCGGTTGTTCTTCAGTTACTAGAATGTACTCTCAGGTACTAAAGTTAAGTTTTTTCTCTTACGTTACTCCGAGTGGTATTCGCATTATTATTTTGTTGTATTTGTAAATATTATTTATAACTTTTTATTTTAAATTATGAGACCCAATAATTTGAAAAACGTACTCTAGAGTTCTTTGGTATTTTTTCGATTTTTTGTATTTGAATTTTTATTATATTAGTTAGTTGATCATTCTGAGGAAGGGACGTGAAATTAATTTTTTTAACTTTTAAACGTCATATGGTAGGATAGGGAAAGTTTTTGTTTTTTGTATATTGCAAAAACATCTTTATCCTGGTATATTTTTTTTTTATTAATCAAATATTGAACATGAGTTTTGAGGGAAAGGTGTCAGATATCATATTAATAAAATTTTTTTGAAACATGAAATTAGCACATCTGAATTTTAGGTCAATGTGTACTGGTTTTAATAATTTTGTAGCACTTTTAAATAACAAAAAATTTGATTGCGTTGCGATTACTGAGACATGGCTGAACGAAAAGGTTGACATGGATTTTTTTAATATTTCTGGTTATCAAATGTCATATAAACATAGAGATTACGCTCGTGGAGGTGGAATTTTGTTTTATGTTCGCAATAATATAAAATATGAATTAGTCAATTTTGATTTTCAGGTAAGTCAAAAACTTGAATTTCTTTTTTTAAAAATTTTTCTAAAGAACATTACTTTGGGCATAGGAGCTTATTATAGGCCACCTAAAACCCCAAATTTCAACAGTGATTTTGATAACATGCTTAACTTTTTTATACCAACGGTAGATGAAACTATAATACTGGGTGATCTAAATGAAGATTTTTTGGACGTAGAAAATTGTATAAATGAATGCTTTTCAACTTATGACCTAGTGCAAATTTTAAACGAACCCACAAGGGGTACAAAACTTTTGGACCCTATTTTTACATCTAATGTTGACATGATCACCAATTCTGGTACAATTAACTGCAATAATATATCTGATCATAAGATGGGCTTTTGCTACTTAGATATGTCTATATTTTCAACTAAAATTAAGTTCATTAAGCAAAGGCAGTTTAAGGGAATTAATTTAAATGCACTTCAAAATGACCTAGAAAATTTATATTGGCAAAGGTACCTTAGTGAGAAGGATATTGAAGCAAAATTAAATATTTTTAACACGTATTTAACAGCTGTTTTTGATGTACATGCGCCTTTGAGATTAGTTCGGGTTACCAAGAAGCCAGCACCATGGCTTGATCAACCTTTAAAAATTAAAATGAGAGAAAGAAAATTAGAAATGAAACTGTAAAATTAGTAAGACAAAATCGTAAAAATGTTATCAATAATGTTGCTAAAGAAAAAGACAAAAATAAATTATGGAAAACGTTTAAATATTTAAACTTATGCAAAAATGCCAAATTTGATATTCCAGATAACTTAGCAGATCCCAATGATATTAATAATTACTTTTCTGATTTTCTGCGTGATAATTCTGATGATAAGTGCAAAGGAAAAATAGATTTCTACACCAATAATGTTGGTAATTTAGGTCAAAATATTTTTTCTTTTCGTATGGCAACACTTGATGAAGTTTCTAGGGCATTAGATGAAAATAAAAGTAATGCTGTTGGAAATGATAACGTATCACTTTTAATGTTAACTTTTTGTAGACCATTTATTGATACTTATTTAATCCACCTCATCAATTCCTGCATAGAAAAAAGTTACGTCCCTAAGGCTTGGAAAACTTCAGTTGGTAAGCCGTTACCTAAAATTTCTAATCCCAAAGAATACTCTGACCTGAGAATTATTAGCATTTTGCCAGTTTTTTCGAAAATATTAGAAAAAATATTATTTAATCAGCTATGCAACTTTTTTATAGAAATCCAATTAATACCTGATACCCAAGCAGGTTTTAGAAAAGGTTATAGTACGGCCACAGCTTTAGCCGTTGTAATGGATGACATTATTAATGCACTTGATAAAAAAGATAATAGTCTTCTTATTTTATTATATTTTTCAAAAGCATTTGACACCATTAACCATAAACTGCTTTGTGCCAAACTTCGCTATTATGGTGCGTCACAAGCTGCAGTCTCTCTTATTTTTTCATATCTAACTGATAGGTCACAAGTAGTCGAGGTTGATGGTGTCAGATCAGAAGCTATTAGTATTTTAAGTGGTGTTCCTCAAGGATCTATCCTTGGGCCGTTATTGTTTATTTTTTACACGGCTGATATCTTAACTTCGGCAAGACGTGGTAAGGTACAGGCTTATGCAGATGATACGCAATATTACTACCGTTTTTCTACTAAAAATTGTGAAGAAACTTGCCGACTCGTTAACCAAGAGCTTCAAGGTATTTCTGATTTAGCCAAACAACATAATTTAAAATTAAATTCATCAAAAGTAATGATATTTTCATCCCGAAATAACAAAGTCTTTCTTTCCGAAAATATTAATATTAGTATAGATGGGGTACCTTTACCTATAGTGGATGAAACCCGTAATCTTGGTGTTATTTTTGACAATGAATTGAGATTTCATACACATGTACGTAATCTAATGCAAAAATGTTACATGTCTCTTAAATTTATTTATGCCAATAAAGCACTTCTTAGTCACAATATGCGAAAGCTTTTGTGTGAGTCATTGGTTCTTTCACACTTCACTTATTGTGACTACATTTACTATTTTTGCTTAGATGAAGCTGATAGGACAAAGGTACAATATATTCAAAACTCATGTTGTCGGATTATCTTTGGTTTAAGAAAATATGATCATATCACGCATAAAATAAAAGAATTGGATTGGCTTATAATGGAAAACCGTGCGAAATATCATTTGACTACGTATTTTCATAAAGTATTATTCACTTCTACACCCGAGATTATGAAAGAAAAGTTTGTTGCTCGTAAACACATTACAAATGTAAATCTTCGAGACCCCAATCGTCTCACTATGCCAATCCATAGTTCAGTGATGTTTAATCGCAGTTTTATATATAACGCAGTGTCATTATATAACGCGATACCAAATGAAATTAAAATTTTTAAACACTCTACATTTAGGTCTAAAGCAAAAAAATTCTTTTTAGATGAGCAAAACAATGATTAATATGGCATATGACACTTTCGCAATTCGGAGCTCTGTTCAATGTTCCCTTCCTTAGAAAAATTTAAATTTTTTTTTTTTTTTGATATTGTATTATTACTTTTTTATATATATATATATATATATATATATATATATATATATATATATATATATATCTTTTGTTTGTTAATGTGGTTAAGTATGAGTAGCCCTAGGCTAAACTTCGCCACTCCCACTTTTGTTTTTTATTTGTTTATATTATAATTTGTATTCTTTCATCTGGGAAATAAAGACGTTTATTATTATTATTATTATTATTTATAGAAACTGTAGAAAATATACTTACAAAGTTACATTTCTGTTTATTCTTTTCCAAATTAACTCAAGAAAAACACGATATTTCAGACGATTAGGTACGTTGCAAAGCTCCCTGTAAGGGTATACAAATAAATGTTCTTAGGTAATACCGGTGGATATTTCTTTATTAGAGCATATAACGGAATAATTTAAGGAAAAATAAAACGAGCTCTTGCCCTAGTTCCCCAAGACCGCATTTGTTTACTCCTGCATACACCTTCTCTCATGAATTTTAGAAACAGGACGCTGCAGACTGAATTGGTTTAAGAAAGGAAGTACATTTCGTGGCATAATACTCCATTTACTCCAAGTTTGAAATGGGAGAAACTGGTAATGATGTAACTGTCGGTTGTTACATAATTTAAAGGTACGTAAAAGTCGAACAAAAACAATTTATTATGTAAGCAATATTTATATGAAATCAGATAATTAGGCAGCGATAAAGACTATACACTGATTTAAATATTAGTCCAAATCGCGCGAACTGGAAAAAGTAGTAGAAGTAGCCATCTTATCGGACATTGTTCTTGTAGAAATCTACTTCAGATTCTGTATTAGTAGTAGACAAAAACACTTGGAACAAGTGATGTTAACAGCTGTTTAATTTTCAGATAATTAAACATGTAAACTCATATTCGTTTATTCGTTCAACCGGCAACGCCGCACCAAAATACGTTGGCGAGCGGCGTCAAACCAGGAAGCGGTTCATCAAAGATAATTTTTTGCTCTATTTCATAATGATGGTATCAAGTCGTAAATTTAACCGTCGCGTCTAGACAATAGAAAAAATTTTACAGGCTTGTTTACGCGGCTCACGTTAAAGAATCTTTCGAGAAGGTGTTGCGCAATCCGGAAAGAAAGATTTTGAAGCGACGGAGGTTCGTCGAATTTAAACTCAGTGTGTTTTCAGTCGCGTACCAGACTAGCCGCTCCATTGTCTAAAACAATGTATTCAGAACCTTTTAGTGTGTGTTTGATCGTCAACCGATTCACTACTCCGTCAAGTGCGACGTAATGCAAGTTCCTTCGCATAAGGGCTTGTTAGGGATATTATATATCCAAAATTCTCTAACAAATTATTCATAATGCCTCCTAGTACGGCGAATCAGTGTGCGTCTAACTGCGAACCAAGTTAGATCCCTCCGTTGACACCAGCTCAACGTAAAAATATTTCGTTTTACAAAGTGGTACTTAGCTGCGTATCAGGCGGTCCATTGTATTTTTCATTTTATATTCAAATCAGTTCATATCAGTGTGTTGCTAGCCGCGAATCAGGCTAGACCCTCCGTTGACACCAACTCAACGTAAAAATATTTCGTTTTACACAGTGGTACTTAGCTGCGTATCAGGCGGTCCACTTTATTTTTCATTTTATATTTAAATCTAAACTCAGTGCTTCGTAGTACAGCAAAATTAATATTTTCTGAATGATGTGGTCATTTCTTTAAATTAACTATAATACTTTGTTCACGATTACTAGTTTAATGTAATCTTTGTTACGTTGTTGTTTTTGTTCATTTATTTATTTAACAAGTCTAATAAATGGTTAAATAAAAGTGTCCATTGTTTTTATTGGATGAAGTTGAGAAGGCAAACCTACTACAGCACATTTCTTCAATCTAAAATTACAGTCCACGAAATTCGAACTACGATGCAGTTTAAAAAGGCGGTAACACATTGTTGGCCGTCCTGGGAAACTGGCACAACATAGGGCTTATTCCAGAGCCCTCAACAACAGCTTTGAGAATAACTCAAAGATGCACCTCCAATTTCACAAATGTTACGGAGATCTGAGCACATTAGAATACTTACAAGACATCAGGTCGAGGTAATGACAGGCTGCTTTGGATAATTAATATTATTACCTAAATCGCTGATACTTAATGTATTTATCAAAAATATTGCCATCCTTGAGTAAGAGAACAAATTAATCCTCTCCCACACCACATACATTTCATTAAACAGCGATTTAAATTCAAAAATAAATGACTATCATTTTCAGGAATTCCTATTTATTATTCAACATTTCTGGAAACTTGGCTATAATCCTGTCAGAATATAGAGCGATTACGGAATATGATGGTGCTGATGTTCATTTAATTATTTATGGTTATCTCGTAGATCACGTAGAAAGCTGAGAATAGGGCGAAAATTGGGAAGTGACAGTCAAGTGTGCCTCCATTTCAAACGGCGTGTTTCTGACAGACGAAGCCATTTACTTACCGCTATATGGTCAGCTTTAATTGAGATGGTCCAGAAGTTATTTCTTCAGATTATCCAAAATTTTACTGCCAGTCATAGACTCTACGATGCTACTATATCTTATACAGGGTATAAAGAATGGTAAATATTTTAGCATTAACAATAACTTGGTTGGTAAAGAATGGAGTCAGAATGTTGTTAAAGTGATGGCTGATAAAGCGATCTACTGAGTACATCAAGTAGTCTGATATTGTCAATAAGTAGTCTTCGAATTATCATCACTTTTCTACTGGTTAGTTCGGCAGGGATAGGCGATCTAGAGAGAGTTGGAGCTCGTACTCTGAACTTTTCCAGGTTTCCCTTACACAGTTTTTGATGGAAGGTTTGAGATCCTTGCTGAGTTGAATTAAGGTTGATGGGGGCTTCTATGGAAAGGAAGATATACAGGTTTATTGCCAGTGATTCCAACGTGAGATGTAGGGATGAGCAGTAAAAATTGTTTTTATTGAATGTATCGATGGGAACAAATGGAATAGGGAATATATTTAAAAAGATGATATACAGCAATCCTATGTAGATTTCGCTGAGGTCTGTTATTATGTCCTAATAAAATACAAAAAACTTCTTTTGTTTTTTAACCAAATTACTTGTAAGTCGGCTCACTTATTCTCTTTTTATGTACTTTACGACCCAAATAAGTAAATTCATCCTTTTTTTTTAAACAAAAGAGTTTCCACTCTTTCATCTTTTGTTTTCTGAACTTCAAGTGGCCCGTAATAGAGATCCTAATGACTAGGGGATGAAAATTTAAATTTGACCTTCTTTGATCAGTACCTTTAACATACTACATTCGTGCGGAAGGTTTTGGCGAAAAATAATGTATTGGCTCATATATATTTATTTAAAAAGTTCCTTAATTGTGTTTTACACAAATTAACAGATTTTTCTTTTCAGAATTTGAACCAGTAGTTAGAGTTATATTCAATTAATATCCAAGTGTTTTTTTTGTCCTCATAATTAAAGTCGATACATCTCCAGGAGTCATCCCAGCGTCGAACTACTTAGTTGATAAGTGAATTTTATCTTATCATTGTTACTTATCCCAGTTATCGATTTTCATGTTTTTTAGAACGGTGGATGTAAGGCTAGAAAGCCGAAAAAGCATTAGACATTATTAAAATTTCTTTGCTGGCTCAATCAGTCAAATTGATGTATATTAGACTAAAGCTTTTATAAGGTTCCAATTGTATAAATATAAATAAACCATTATGAGTTATAGAAATTAATTGTATATATAGTTAGAGGTGAAACCAATACTCTTGATGAAGCTCGCGTAACGTCTAAGGCTTTTAAGGTTAAATAAATTGCCTTCAGGATAGAAACATATGTAATACGAGTAGAAGGTTAAGTGGTCAATTAATCAGAAGCTAATGCATCGTTCTGGAGATTTCTGCTTACTCTAAAATATCACGTTACTTAGACTTGTGGGCAATAAGGCATTAGGTATTATTGTTCAATTATAAATAGGGAAATTGTTGCGAAAAATTAAAGGAATCAAACATAGAAGTTAATCTACGAGAGCGAGTAAGGAGTGGAGCAATCAGAAATTCACGATAGGTACGTGGTAGAATGGGTTAAGATGTAAATAGTGGAGAAGGGACCCTAGTGGTTAAATGGGCAAAAAAATAGAAGATCTACAAAGTAAACGATCACCCAGGAAACCTCAAAGATGGTACGAAAGCAGAGCATCAACATCTCAAGATTTACTAAATACACGAAACAGGATATTGTTCTAATGTAAGATTTTAACACAGTCAAGAAGAACTTTTTTTGTAACCAAGAAATCGCTTTTATCAGTGTACATATTAGAAACTTATCGATAACGTTCAAAGAATGAGAGGTTCTAAAAATTACTCATAAAGAAAAAATGATGGGATTTATGGGAAAAATAATTGGATCTAGTTTGGAAAAGAGTCTCAGCGGTGTATCATAAAAGCCATTTTGCTATTCCGCTTGACGAGGCTTGGGCCATTTATCAACGTCTATCCACCGTATCAAGCCTATTACTGAACATTGTTTCGTCCGATGAAGTTTGTACAAAAACCAAAAACACATTTCGGAAAATGTTTTTCTCTAGTTACATATAAAAATAAAATTGCATGTTTACCTTTTTTCCAGACTGTCACATAAATTATTTGATAAATATTTTTTAGCTTTCAGCAAGAAAAGAAAAAGGAATAAATAAAAAGCGATTTAAGACTACAAAGTTTTGAACTATAAAAATTCAAGAGTTTCAATGTCGATCTAAACTCACCTTAAATTGAAAATATTAAAATTTTCTAGCGGATTTGAAAAATTATTAATTAAAGAATTTCAAGCCTTAAAGAATCTAAACTTTCAGGACATATCTAATTAATTTTTTTGTTAAAACTGTCTGTTAAAGAATTTTCAGCACAAAGACCTTTGAATATCTCAAAATCCATTTGATTTAGAGCCATCCCTTTCCCACCCCGTTATTTTGACCACATCTAATTTCCCAGGTTTTGGAGTAACCCTTATTTTATTTATTGGGCTACTGAGATAGTCAATTATCCTTCCTTTAGATCTGCGATGGATTGTAGGACACTTAGGAGTTATTTGTGCTCGTTTTATTAGATATTTTTTGGTTCCGGGCAGAATTTACAATTTTTTTACGTGAAAAATTAAAATTCAACACTAAAAATAGAACGAATTTAAAAATCTAGACAATGGGGTACGATCTGACCAGAAAAAGGTTATCAATCCCTTGAGTTATCAGTAGACGATCTACTCAGAGAGTTACCTACTGTAGCCATTAAGTTCTATTCTATAGGTATCTTTGTCTGTATCTGTAAATCTAGAAGGGTGGGTCACCCCACAGCACGTAGGCCACATTTGGCCCATTGTACGTCCTTCTGAGGTTGAGCCTTCCTTCTAGCTCGTCAGCCAGCCTACTTGTTTAAAGTAGGCGATGACGTCGCCTGAAGGTAGCTCCCTCATGTTGGCATGTGTTAGCCACCGCTCGCCAAAAAGAAAATGTCTCATTTGTGAGAGTGTCGCAAAGAATGTGTTCGACAGTCTCGTCTTCCTGTAGAGGTGTTTTCGTAGATGACCGTGGCCAGTCAGGATACCTGTGGCTGTGCGCAGGTTCTGTCTGTTCATAGTCATGTATTTTTTGGCTGTTTCGCTGTTCGGATGCTGCAATAGTTCCTTGGCTAGCTTGCAACCTGTTTCGTCGTCCCATCTACCATTAAACTTGTCAAGGGAGTGTTTCTTCAGTAGGTCAGCCACAGCTGATGCCGATAAGCTTATGAAAGGGCCAGGTCCCAAAAGTTTATAGGAGGCTGCTTTCTTAGCTAAAGAGTCAGCTGCACGGTTGCCTTTTGATCTTCCATGACCTTTGATCCAAGCTAAAGTGATCACGTTGTTGTTGCAAGCTTCGATCAGGGCCTGCTGATATTCTAGTACTAGACCTGATGTAATGCGTGGTCTATCCAGAGCTAGTAGTGCCTGTCTGCTGTCCGTGAGGATGTAAATATTATTACCAGTAATGTTTCTTCTGGTAGTCTCTTTTGCGGCGATGGAGATTAGCAGTGAGCTCTGTTTGAGATACACTGGCATTAGAACCCATTGCCCATTTTATATTGAGATTCAGGGATCTGGAATAAATTCCACAGCCTGACCCCTCATTTGTTTTAGACCCATCGGTGTAGATGCACAAAGCACCTGCTGCCAATGTAGCCACTTGTACGTTTTTTGTTATTACCCTGTAGGGCCTGTGAAAGGCATATCTTGGTGCAATCGAATCTGTGTTGGCTTGTAGCAGTGGGACATCTCCAAGGACCTCGTGCGACAAGTTACACTTCGACTGACCAGATCCTAGGTCAGGTTGTATACCTGTAGAGCGTAGCCGTGTCATGGTCATCATCACAGCCTCCTTAATGAATATATCAAGGGGGGTGAGACCAAGGATCACCTCCATTGCTCTAGTTGGTGTGGTTCTCATGCCCCCCGTTATGTTGAGGCATGCTATTCTTTGGATTTGATCCAATTTGCGTACGACTGTCCGCTGGCTAGTTTTGACTCCCCTATCCTATAGGTGTGGGATCATAAGATTTTTTTTAAATGATTGATAGGGATTCAATTATTTACATTCGCTTCGTATAAAAGCCTGCGTAGCACTGACTCTTTATTTCGTATGCTACCTATAGCAAAGTATTGATATTTGTAGTGGTTGTTTTTATTTTCAGCTGTTGTGATTTATATTAGATGCACATCGGGGTCACGTAATATTAATGGCATGACATTTTCCTTTTTGTGTAATCAATAACCTAAATCTGTATTTTTTGGTACCTTACTTATAATACAGACAATTTTTTCAGGGGTATAATTTTCTCAGCGAAAAAATTTAAAAAAATTATAGGATACATAAATAGAAATATAACCAGGAGATGCAACTTTGGAAAAGAAAAAAAAAATGTGCCTACAAAAATAGTTTGAAGATTTTTTTCTCCTCGCACATTTCTACACATTTTATGGATAGCTAAGGTCCAGTCGTATGAGAGAAATCATTAATAAATAGGACAATATGGGCCACAAAATCGATCCTTGAGGAGCGCCAATGTAAATATTTTTATTTAGCTACAACCTACTGCTTTCGAAAATGTAACTAACTCGAAAGTCATAAGAAAATTCCATATTCTGTAGCTTTTTAAACATTTATGAAGAAATCCTTCCAATAGTTCATATTTATCGCTCTACGAGGTGTCAAAAAAATTTGAAATTAAATTTTACGAATGCACGGACCAAATGTGGGTAATTCAATCCCACAAAAAATTTATTTACTTGAATTCGACGCCTAGTTTCGGTTAACGAGCCATCTTCAGGTCTTAGAATTGCTAAATTGATAAGAAAAAATATGAAGAAAATTGGAACTCAGTACTTGAGTTACGATCTTATTTGGGTAAGGATATAAGAACAAACATTTTTTTTGTAAAGTTCTTAGTTTTTTAATTCACGAAAAACTGATTTTTCAAATGTATGAATTTGTTGTTTATAATAAAATTAAAAGAGAGAAGAAATGGTTAATCATTATTACTTCGATTTTAATTATTTTTAACACACTTATTGATAAAATATTATTTATAATACAGGGAGTTTATTTCGTGAATGACAGGTCGAAAAATTGTAGAAGTTTTAGCCGTGCATTTTCACTTTTTAGAAAACATTTTATATTTCTAAAAAGGTACTTCGAACAAGAGACTTTACGTCCCATAATTTTGAAAGTCAACCAATGAAATTAGATTTTTAAATTATAATCAAAAAGTTCGTAAAAATATGGTGAATGCACTTGGTGGAATGTAAAAGACATAAAATAAGGATTTATGTGTGTTTTTAGTACTTCCGGGTAACGTTGCGTGTTTTCTGAATTATAGCGTCAATTCAGGACTGCATTAATCGGTTTTGTCGCCCCAAAAAAAACATTAACTTAGCGGGGATGTAAAACTCTGTATCTTGGTACAAAGTTACAATTTTAAAAAATGGTGAAATATGGGTTTATTTTTTTTAGAAGAATTTCGTTGAGGTTTAAGATTCAACGCGAGGTCTCATTTTCTTCTTTCTTCAAAAGTTGAATTTCAAATAATTAAAAATACACACTCGCGGTTTTAACAACTTTCACAATTTATATTTACTTTGATGATTATTTTTTTATAATTTGGGGTATTTCCCCTAAATTTAAAACGTCTCCATAATCATAAATAAGGAAATGCCTTCGTTTTTATTTTTAATTGTTATAGTTTGAAGTGAAAAATTTCATGTAGCGTTCTGTAACCATTAAATCAGGTATTTTACAGTTTTTCCTTATTTTTAGGTACTTTTGTGTTGTTTTTACACTGATGATGACCACAGTTGTGGCCGAAACATGTTTGTAACACATTAAAAAATATATAATTAAATTTAATCTCAGTTTTGGTGTGGAGAAGACTTTGTGATTTTCCTTTTCTCTAATATATTTAAGGCATCAAAATCACATAAAATATTGACATTATACAAAGACAGGAAAGACCACAGGGTGCGAAAAACCAAAAAAAAATCACGCGGGCAAAAGCTATTGCTAAAAAAAATTAAGTCACTAATTAACTGGGATAATTTTTATTTATTATTATTATTGCCATGACAATACTATAGTTTTCATTAATTCTAATGATGAACTGATGATAGAACCGAAACTTATCACAGATAAAAGAAATAATTTCTCGATTTAGAGTAATTGGTATTAAATTAATGAATGTTAAGCTGGAAAATACCTTTTAAAGGTTATAAATTTGAACACTTGACAATAATAAAACAATATGATCAATAAACAACTAAATAAACTGTAAATACAGAAGAATCATGAAACAAATCCTCACCGATTTCATCATAAATTCCCATTTGAATGAAAATATAACGGTATAATCACGAAACTATTTAAGTTACATTGAGATTTTCATCGAATTTCCACCTACGATGGAAACTACACACGGTCGGATCGAAAGATTTTCGCGAACTGAAAATTCGTGTGAAGGCAGTAAAAGGGGGTTCCTTACGCGCATGGGCAAAGGATAAGCTTTTATGAGGAAACGGACGGGAAAATCAAACGAACTGCGACTAGTAAATTTTCGGGACATGTGAGACCCGTAAATCGTATATTTTGATGTAGTGGACATCTCCCAAATTACAGAAGACTTTGTTATATTAAATGCGGTACATTTTTTAATAAAAAATCGTTTTCAGGTCGAAATATATCAGTATTGTCACAAATTCTAACTAATAATTTTCCAAATTCCATTTAATAACAATTTTCAATATTCAATATATAATTATTTAAAATTTCATATAAAAATCGTCTACAATATAATTGCAAGTACATTTACCTTTATTTCTATCATGAGAATTTTTTAATAAAACATATCATATTCTAATTAATTATAAACAATTTTCAGTTTTTATTTCATACTTTTATTTCATATACTTCCGTTCATTCTGCATAATATTAAATATGGTTAATTCAGCTGAACTAGCAATTTGCTAAAGGTACAAAAATCATGACGTTGAATCAACCTAAAATATTATGCAGATCTCAGCAAATGAGTTGTAAAGGTAACTGTACGAACAAATTGATTCATTCAGATTCTGAATTCAGGACTCTCCTGATATTCAAGTGCCTTTAAAAATAAAATAAAATAAAATAAAAAGAATTTGTGAAGTGCCCCAGCAGATAAATGTGGTAAGAATTAACTTTAATTATATATTTTCATTTTTTATTTTGGGAACTATAGAGTCCTTACTTTTGTAATAATCCATTTTTGCTTGTATTGGTTTTTGTTTGGTTGGACAAACAGACAAATTTTAAGTTTTCGATTTTTTTATATTTTGGCAGAAAAAGTTTTTAGTTTTCTGAAATAAATCATTTTTCATTTGTTTTGTTTCCCTTGTAAATAATTTTGTGTAAATAAATGTATATAATTTTTAAATCAGTGATTTTATTTCTGGTTCTAATCAGTAATTAAAATAAAGCGTTTTTCTTGGCAAACCTCTCCAGGTTGTATTTTGGGTCGGGCGGACTTTATTCAAACCCTGAAGAAGTCCGAGCGTGGCGGGCTAGAGCTCGACGTGGCGTCAGATAAAAATCTGAGCTACAAAACCCCAAAAAACGAACTGAACGTCACGACGTGACAGTATTATCAAAAAAATAATACAATTTTTGTTATTTTCTTTATTAAGGGAGTTAATGAAATTAACTGTACAATCTGGTTGCGATATTTTTCAATCAGGACTTCTTTAATAAGCGAAATTTTTCAATTCAATTCAACAAACTTGTCAAACAATGAAGTTACCGGCATTAGGCCACTCGATGGATACTGAAATGCGATAGATGGAGACATCTTAAAAATGTAAATTCAATGGGCTTTCATTATTTTTATAAATAAATCCAATTTTAACTGAAAAAAATTAGACTAATAATTGAAAGCAATAATGTATTTAGAGACAATTCTCTAATGACATATTCAAACGACAATATCGTTCTTATTTTAAATAGGACACCCTGTATTTTATAATCCTATTATGAAGCAAATTCCATTACCTTTTAAAAATTATAAAGGTCTACTATGCCTAAATCTATTAATTTTGGAGTTATTTTTATTTTTGTTAAATTTTACATTATTTTTCCACCGTAATGCCTAAATATAACACCCTGTATTTGATTAATTTAGACTATGATCCGAAAAAATTACAAATGAATCCACTTTTCATAATAATGGATTAGTTAACCGTCATAACTTTCATTATTATGATACTTGTTTAATTTTCAGACAATTAAACATATAAACTCATACTCATTCAACCGGCAACGTCGCACCAAATACGTTTGGAAACTGTGCTCAGACGGGATAGTTTTTTACTCTATTTCACAATAACAATATCACGCCATATCTCTAAGACGCAATTCTAACCGTTTCGTCTAGACAATATAAAAAACCCACGCTAACGAACTTTCTAGAACAATTGTGCGAGCCGGGAAGGAATAAAAATTTGAAGCGATGAGCTTCGAGACTTTTTTAAAACAGTGTGTTTCGAGCCCTCATTATGAGCGCATACTCCGGGGTTACAGAAAACCTCGTAAATAAATTCATTTTTCATAATGCCTCTTAGTACGGCAAGTTAGTGTGTCTCTAGCTGCGAATCAGGCTAGGACCCTCCAGTGTATATTCATCACTCACGCAGAACACCTGCAAAAATAATATTTTCTGAATGATGTGATCATTTTTCTTTTAATTCGTTTCATTAATATGTGTTAGTGCTTGTTAAACACATGTTAATACTTTGTTCTTAATTACTTATTAAAGTAATCCATTGTTATATATATTTATTTAACATTTTAATAAATAGTTAAATAAAAGTGTTCATTGTTTTTGTCGAATGGAGTTGAGAAGATAAACATACAGTACACCCATAACCAATATAAAAACTACAGTCCATTTAGAACTACGATGCAGTTTAAAAAGGCGATAACACATTGTTGGTCGTCCTGGGAAACTGGCACAACATAGGGTTTATTCCAGAACCCTCAACAATACTCAAAACCAACATTTGTTCCACACAATAGATCATCAGAACCGGTGGAACATTAAGTTATTGGCACATATTTCTTTGATGGCCATTTAAATGGGAGGAAATTTTTGCAATTTTTAAGAAAAAGTTCCTGGGAACTGTTGGAAAATATATCATTAGATATGATGTTGCAATAGTCTAAGCTGATCAAATACTGGGTGTTATATATAGGCATTAGTGGAAAAATATTGTAAAATTTAACAAAAACAAAAATAACTCCAAAATTAATAGATTTAGGCATAGTAGACCTTTATAATTTTTAAAAGGTAATGGAACTTGCTACATAATAGGATTATAAAATACAGGGTGGCCTATTTAAAATAAGAACGATATTGTCGTTTGAATATGTCATTAGAGAATCGCCCTATTTTGGACGTCCTGTATAATTTTGAACAACTCTAAATACATTATTGCTTTCAATTATTAGTTTTTTCAGTTAAAATGGGACTTGGCAGATTCCAAAGGTTTCCAAGGTATTGGTTTTCTTGTAAGTGCTTCTATTTTTAGAAATATCAAAATATCTCGAAAACTAAAAAGGTTAGATATAGGGAGTACTTAAGAAAGTTTATCTTATTTTTAACGAATAATCTATAAATGCAACAAAATACAGGGTCTTTCATAAGAAATAATATAACTTTGATACGCCATACTTTTTTGGGACACCCTGTATAATTCAAAATAATTTTAAAATGTAGCCTTTATCAACCCACATATCCGTGAATAAACAAAATTTTCAAAATATTAACTGTTTAGCCACAATGGACCGTCGCGTCTACTGCGACTCACCCTGTATAAGCACAATTCTATTTTTTTATCAAGTGAAATAGTAAAAATAGTCAAAAAATTCATTTTAATACTTGAAAATTCGAAAAATGTGCAAAAGGTGCATTATGTCCAATAGTTTCGTGAAGATTGTGTTTACAATGCCAGATCCATAAAATAGTTTTCAGATTTAAAAAAATCTCATATTTAATGAAATTTTCTTTGGTTATTATTATCTCATTCAGTGAAAAATTATATACTCAAAGTCTGTACACATACGTGATATTATTTTAATTATTTATTGAAAGGAAAGAAACAATAACTTTTAACTTTCTTAATTGTTTCTTTTCTTTTCTAGTTTTTTGCATTAATATACTGATGATGGGTGTATTGTTTTGATAATAGGACACCAAATAATTTTAATCTCAGGGTTTTATTGAGGGTTTCTGACAAAAGTCTACGAATTTTTGGAAAGTGATTGACAACATATGTCAAAATTTTTTTATTATTTTTTTTATACATTTTTTTAGTTTCTCTTCATTTCTGAGCATATCAACTTTCTCAAGTCTGTTGTTTTGACTTGCATGACCTCCATCTCACTTAAAATTCCCTGAAAAATCATTCCGTCCCCCACCTCTGCAAAATCTTCCTGACCTCTCAGTACGCTTCAAATATTTCATTGGATGGTATTTTAAATCACCATAATAAAAAATATGATTCTCCCAAGAATGGTTCTCTGATAACTGTAGAAATCACTTGTTTTTGTTCTAATACCACTTTTTCTTTCACTTGTTATATTTCTCTTTCTGATGCTTTTCGTTCTTCTATTCCCTTTTCTCTTGCTTCATTCATCAACTATGCAACCTCTCTTTATTTTATAATTTTTTTGTTCCATTTTATCAATATTCACTTGATCGTCTAGTTTCATTTCATCTCTTTTATCCTTTATATCCTTAGTATTGTTCATTGTCTTTAACTCTATTCTTCTTATATCATTCTTATCTTCTTCTTTTTATTTTTCAGGTCTATATTTATTTGATTTATGTCTTGTTTTATATTATTCACCATACTGCATTTTACTTCTATTTTCTTCCATTAAGTTTTGTAATATATCTAGTATATTGTTATTTGAATTGGTTCTGGAAATTCCTTCTCCATATATCCTGCTCCTGCTATTTCTTCACCATTATTTTCTTCTACTTGTTCCTGTTCTATATAGAAATTGTAAACCTCTGGATCTTCCCCTTGATCTTGTAAAATTTTTCTTAAACTCTCCACCAATATTACTTTAACTCCCGTTTTCTCCAAACCTCTTTTATCCAATTCACATTTATCTTAAGATCCTTAACTGTACGTCCTTCCATGTTTGCTATCTTCCCAAATTATATTTAACTCAAAAGGAATTTAAAAAAAAAAATTTTTGACAGCAAGTGACAATTACCTTCAACTCCAAAAAAAAATACTAAGTATCTGTGGCTTTCACTTTACTGTTGTCAGCTCCACGTTGGGCGCCATATGTTTTGATAATAGGACACCAGATAATTTTAATCTCAGGGTTTTATTGAGGGTTTCTGACAAAATTCTACGAATTTTTGGAAGGCAAACATTGATTAATTTTTGACTCGAGGTAACTTTTTTAATTCTTGACCAATCCGGGTCAGCAAAATGGCAAACTCTTTCATGAGGACACTGCTACAGGATGAATTTTGAAAGAGAACTGATTGCCCTTGAAAATGAGCCTAGCACGAAGTCACTGACCCTATCACTTGCCATTCTACAGGGCAAAACGCGTTCACCCCCCTCCTTCCCTTCCGGATCGAGTTATTGTAGGGCTCAAATCAAAGAGAAAAAAATTCCGCAACCGATGGCGCATAAAAGATTTTCCTTATTTCACTCTTTCGTTGCGAAAATCAAAAATTAAAATATGCAAAATCCGAAATTCGGTCGCCATTTGTCCGTTTTCGCGAAAACCGTCATGTCATTAATTCATCCTGTAGCAGTGTCCTCATGAAAGAGTTTGCCATTTTGCTGACCCGGATTGGTCAAGAATGTTAATTTACCTCCCCTCCACACCTTCCTTAGCTTTCATATAGTGTTCACGTGAAAAAGGGACCTCGAATCTATTTTTTTTCGAAAAGAGCGACTTCGTTTTCAAAACCAGATCTACTCCATTAGAAATGAAAAACGCATTTATATAATCAGGCTCCCGGTACGAAATAATATCACTTACCTGTGTAGATACCTTTCCAAATTTCAAGTAATTTGGTTAAAAACTCCCAGAGAAACCAACCAACCACTTGACTTATCAGCAGGCGGTCTACGCAGAGACGTACCTACTCTAACCATTAAGTTCTCTTCTATAGGTATAATGATCATAAGATATTTTAATCCGGACCTGGGAATCTTTTAACGTCCACACAATTTTATTGCTTATCTACATCCCGGACTTAAAATTTAGGGAAAATCATTGGGGGGATTCACAATTTTATTGCTTATCTACTTAAAATTTTGGGAAAATCATTTTTTTTAATATGGGGATTTTTCACTTTTTTATCCGGCCTTCGAAATAAGTGAAATTAAAAAATAGTTTTTTATCGGATTATGGAATTTTTCAATAAAATACACGATTTTCGAGATCAAAATAGATAGGTTTTATTTGTTCAAAACAAGGGATCAATAAATCGATTTACAAAAAAAAAAACAATTTGAACTCTTTTTTATTATTGCATCATTTACTACAATTATAACAAATCTTTGTATGTGAATCTGTTGTACAACGATTTTAATATTTCTACCCTACATATTTAGCCGATACATAGTGTTGGCGTAGTAGGCGGATAAGTCATTCACAATGTAGCCTTGCGTCATGTCATATAATTTAGATTTTCCAGGTACATTCTTGAACCGAATAAGCGAGTGGCGGAATATAACAGGAAGAAAATACTTTTTGCAATTTTTTGCTCTCACCTTGTGATGCGCATATACCGAGTACAAATGACATATGACAAGTGACATGTGACAAGTGGCATGTGACAAGAGCATATAGAAATAGAGGCTAAAATACTTCATTCTATCCTGTTTGACAATATTTGCACAGTATATAAAAGATATGAATTCTGATAGGAATAATTGATGTGAGTTAAAGTAAAGTAATTTTTTTAATGTAGTTTCGTCCCGCAAAATCTCACACTATGCACCAACTTCCTTATCGGGGGTTAATATTAAAGTTCGACAAACTATTTAAGTCGAAAAATATATAATTATCTTAATAATATTTCAAAAATATAAACAAACATCAAACACATTAACAGGCAGTAGCGCGTACATTCGGTATATAAAAATAGAAATTTGAAATTTAATATTTTATAAAATTAATTATGTTAATATTATGCATTAAATGTAAGCGCTACTGGCCGCCAAACTAGTACAAATGTATATCAAGAAAATAATAATCTGGTTTAAAATTATACAATATTGACAATAAATAATTCAAGTCACCGGCACCCTAACACAATTTAACAACAAATCTTCTGTTTGGCTGTCATTTTGGATGGAGTAGGAGTGACCTAAAAATTTTATTTCTTTAATAAAAACGTTTTTTATCCGAGGAGTTGGAGAACAAAATTTTTGTCCAGATCAGGAACGGGCAACTATAATTGTAAGCAAAAAAATTTGTAGCGAGAAACAAGGGTTTCGCAGAAGGTGAATATGGTTGGAATGCGGGGTAGTAAAGATGACGCAATAAATAGTTGGGCCAAGAAATTGGGCTGATGATGAAAAAAGTGGCCCACCCCTGGTCTAGACGCTGAATTTCGGATTTTTTTGGTTTCATACTTATAGATCTCAAAAATCAAAACAAAAAATAATAAAAATATACTTGCCCACGGGTATAATTAGTCTGCTCAATTTCTCTATCGTAGATATTTTGTCTTTAACAACCACTTTTCCTTTTCCTTCGTGTACAACGTAAAACTGAAAATATATAAGTTTTATTATTAATTTTATTATTGTTGAAAAACACCCAACGTATTCAACTAATCTAAATAATAATATCCAATCCTGTACACTAAATAAAAATCGAATCGAACAAATTTCCAATAAAAATTTAATTAAGCGCGCACATGGTCGCTTACAAACAAACAATTCACAGTGACCGTGAGATCGAGGCCGGTCCGATATTATTTGAATAGATCGCGAAATCCGAACCAATAACAACCGATAATTTGAATAGAGCGCGAAGTCGGAACAAATAAAAATTATTTTATGTATTTAATAACTGCGTCCAAAAAAAATATACAGGATGTCTCATTTATCAAGGGATAACATTGCTATATCAGAAACGGTAAGAGATACAAAGATGATTAAATGGGAAAAAAAGTTGCCTATTTTAGAGCCCATTAGAGTTCTACAAAAACATTCACTGTATCTCTTGCCATTACCAAGTTATACAGGGTAAACCGAAAATGTCACTTTTCGTTTTGTGCGTCTATCAGGCTTATTTCAAAAAATATTAAAAAATGGAAAAAAAAAATTTTTTTTGATTACAAATTTTAAATAAAATGCCATCATCAAATCTTATCGGCGACGTTTCGTTTCCTTAGGGCTACCCTCTACTTCATTTTTTTAAATACGGACCTGTATTTTTTTATTCAAATTTCGATAAACCTTTAAAAGACCAATTCACTGATTTATCATACAATACGATGTATACAACGTTTCGTGACAAAAATAATCATCAATTTTAAAAATCCTTCAATACGGTCCTGCTTCTATTTGGGGTTGTGCGTTATTTGTGTTGGGTTAAAGTCAGTTACAAATAAAGAGATCAAAAATAAAAAATAATAATCAACACTGTATTTTTACAACCAACACTAAAATTAAAAATATTAGGATTTTCCTACTTAACACATGTAACGCACAACCCCAAATAGAAGCAGGACCGTATCGAAGGATTTTTAAAATTGATGATTATTTTTGTCACGAAACGTTGTATACATCGTACTGTATGATATATCAGTGAATTGGTCTTTTAATGCTTTATCGAAATTTTAATAAAAAAATACAGGTCCGTATTTAAAAAAATGAATTAGAGGATAGCCCTAAAGAAACGAAACGTCGCCGATAAGATTTGATGATGGCATTTTATTTCAAATTTGTAATCAAAAAAATTTTTCCTTTTCCATTTTTTAATATTTTTTTGAAATAAGCCTGGTATATGCACAAAACGAAAAGTGACATTTTCGGTTTACCCTGTATAACTTGGTAACGGTAAGAGATACAGTTAATGTTTTTGTAGAACTCTAATGGGCTCTAAAATAGGCAACTTTTTTTCCCATTTGTATCTCTTACCGTTTCTGATATAGCAATGTTATCCCTTGATAAATGAGACACCCTGTATATAAAAAAAAACGAATCTTACCAAAACATGTTTTTTGCAGACGTGAGCTCTTTTAACTTTGCCGGGAGGTATCCGGAGGTAAATGATGGTACCAATAGTGTGATCCAATGAGTCTGAATATATTAAATTATCTTCCATTTCAGTGAATGTTGCGTTTTTTTCTACAAATTCTAAAAAATATTTCAAAAGGTTATCGCTCAAACAATTTCGGAATAGGAAAGATAGGCCAGTCAATAGGGATTTTTTTTTGCTTAAACTCCTGGCCTAAAAATGTATTATTAATTTTTTAAATAAACTAACTCAATTTCTTTGCATTTACTTACTCAATTTATCGATTCCATTTTCTTGTATATTTAAATATTCATCAGCTGATGTTTTTATTAGGGATTTTCTTGATAAAATCTTATTGCTTATGGTTTTTCTTGATTTTTTGATTGTTGTTAATACCCCGTTCACAAATATTTTTGGAAAGTTGCTATTTCTTGAACTAGAATCATCTACCATTGTGGAAGATCTGCCTGAATCGTGCTCACTTAATTTACGTGGTCTTTTAAATTTATCTTGTTGCAATAACGGATTTTCCTGATTCTCGCATAAATCCATGTTGGAATTATTGCTAAAGACAGTACAACGTATTATTACTAATAACAAAACTGCCGCTATCATTTAAATTTAATTTAAATTAACACATACAATTTTCTGTTTCATAAAAAATAGAATACAAAAAATTTAAACATTAAGGTCATATATTTTACTGATACAAGTAGATCATTCTTTTTTAAAACTCTAAATTTTAAAAATGTAGGTCAAATAAAGGGTGTCCCCGAGTAGATTTTAGGTTTTAAACTTACCTTACGCCGACCCTGTTCGAAATTTTATCAAAATATGTTGCCGAGCAACTGTGGACGAATCGTTGGCTTTAAAATACAGCGTAGGCCCGCTGTGAACTCGTCCACTGTTTCATGGTAACTTAAATCCGCACTTGTTCGCTATACGCTCGACGTAATATTTTCATGAAATTTCGAACAGGGTCGTCGTAAGGTAAGTTTAAAACCTAAAATCTACTCTGGGACGCCCTCTATATAGCCCGCTTCCGATTCAGTTCAATGAACTGCTTGGAGGGTTGCTGTATTAGTGGACCACTGTACTTTTACAGCTAGCTGCACCTTCCCACTCGTTTTAGGATCTACTGCAAATATTTCTAGATTTATTTAATACAAAAGTTTCGTACACGACATTTAGCAAGCACATGGAGGTAGTAAATAAATGTGTTAATATTAAAAACTTACCCATTCATAATGTTACAATTTTGATTTATTTCAGAAACCTCGAGGTGGTTTGAATTATTCATGGGATCAGGTTCTACTTGTTGTTCTAGAGTTTCAACAAGGAGATTGCAAGAGTTTTCTGGGATTGTAGAATCTTCTTGGGATATAAACTTCGAACGTGTATTTTTTGTTACTGATTTTTTTGGGCTTCCTCGTTTCTTTTTTCCTGTATTATCAACTTTAGATGAACTTTTTTGAAGATTTGGTTCATGTTGGATGTCACCATCTAAGTCACGATTTCCAGTTATATTGGGGAAATTACAAGAATTTTCTATAATTACGGAATCTTTTTGAGATGTTAACTTATTTTCAGATTTATTGGTTTTAGATTTTTTGGTTTGATACCTTCCTCGTGATTTTTTTACCGTTTTATTAGCTTTTGTTGTTCTTGTCTTGTATTCTTCGTCACTCCGGCTACTAGAATTATCTTCGTCATTTATTAGTTTCTTACTCGTTTTTCTTGAATTCGCTTTTGCTTTCGAAATCCGATTGTTTTCTATTGGATATTCTGAAATATCTCCTTTTATTTGGAACACTAAAAATTAACAATATTCTTTTAGTGAGTCTGTAGCGTGCAATACTATAATATTGAATAAATGTGGGCGTCAAGGTGCCTAATTTCAATTAGAAATTTAATTTTGTTTTTTTATTATAGTGGAGTCGCTCTTTTCGAAAAAATTTTTTGTGATTTCATAGATTCGAGGTCCCTCTTTCACGTGATCACTATATGAAAGCTAAGGGAGGTGTGAAGGGGGGTAAATTAACATGTAAAGATATGGAAAATCGATCTAGCGGTTCTTGAGATATTGCGATTTAAAAGTATATGGATTTTCGCCACGGCGAGAACACACCTAGACCCGTGTTCGCGTTTTTCGCATGGAAGAAAGTGACTTCGACACTTGACTTTTTTTCCTCCGATAGATAGTCATGACCCAAGCATTGTGTCCAAATTTCAACCCGCTAGTTTAATTTGGGGGGGAAAGGGAGGGCAAACACTGATTAATTTTTGACTTGAGGTAACTTTTTTAATTCTTGACCAATCCGGTTCATCAAAATGGCAAACTCTTTCATAAGGACACTGCTACAGGATGTATTAAGGAGATGATGGTTTTCGCGAAAACGGACAAATGGCGACCGAATTTCGGATTTTGCATATTTTAATTTTTGATTTTCGCAACGAAAGAGTAAAATGAGGAAAATCTTTTATGCGCCATCGGATGCGGATTTTTCTTCTCTTTAATTTGAGCCCTACAATAACTTGATCCGATAATCAGGAAGGGAGGAAGGGGGGTAAACGCGTTTTGCCCTGTAGAAGGGCAAGTGATAGGGTTAGTGACTTCGTGCTAGGCTCATTTTCAAGGGCAATCAGTTCTCTTTCAAGATTTTTTTACCACAAAAGTTTATAAAGGACCGCAGGTGTGCGTGATATATTTATAAAAGCCAGTGCGCTCGCTGAGCCGCTGTAAAATTAGATGCCGGGATAACAGCTAAGCGCTCCCTTTTATCTCTCGTCTCTCTCACATTATCAATCTGCTCTCTCACAAATACTATTCCGGCATCTAATTTCACGGCAGCTGAGCGAGCGCACTCGTTTTTATAAATATATCAAGCACTCTCGCAGTCCTTAATGTAGATAGAGCTTTGGGGTAAAAAAATTTAGAAAGAGAACTGATTGCCCTTGAGAATGAGCCTAGCACGAAGTCACTAACCCTATCCGTTGCCCACCTACAGGGCTAAAAGCGTTTTCCCCCCTCCCTCCCTTCCCGCTTATCGGATCGAGTCCTTGTAGGGCTCGAATCAAAGAGAAAAAAATTCCGCAACCGATGGTGCATAAAACCGTCATCTCCTTAATTCATCCTGTAGCAGTGTCCTCATGAAAGAGTTCATTTTGCTGGCCCGGATTGGTCAAGAATTAAAAAAGTTACCTCGAGTCAAAGATTAATCAGTGTTTGCCCTCCCTTTCCCCCCCCATATTAAACTAGCGGGTTGGAATTTGGACACAATGCCTTGAGTCACTTTCTTCTATGCGAAAAACGCGAACACGGCTCTAGGTGTGTTCTCGCCGCGGCGAAAATCCATATACTTTCAAATCGCAATATCTCAAGAATCGCTAGACCGATTTGGACGTGTTAAAATTCATTTTAAGCGTTTTCGTGAGCACTTTATTTTATATATAGAAGAGCTACGTGCGAAAAACCGATTTTCCATATCTTTACATGTTAATTTACCCCCCTCCACACCTTCCTTAGCTTTCATATAGTGATCACGTGAAAGACTAATCTATGAAATCACAAAAAAAAAATTCGAAAAGAGCGACTTCGTTTTCAAAACCAGATCTATTAAAGATTATATAAAATACGATTTATTGAATTCGTATTTTGTCTTCTCATTTTTTGCCAAGTCTGAAAGCGATGGCTGAGCGTACACATTAGGACATTTACTCAATTCATGCCCGTTTCGGGCTAAAAATTCAAACTATCGTCAACCGTCACAGTATTTTCAATTTCATTCTCTCAGGGTCTCGCCTATTGAAGTATTATTTTATATTTCCAATATTCTGTACAAAGACGTATTTCTTTACTCGACAAAATCATTAAATATTTTTATACTTACGTTTAATCTCACTCTTAGTAGGATTTACAGCATAATGCAAATCATAAACTTCAAGTCGAGGTGGTCTTCTTTGTCTAACTGGTCTGCCAGTGTCAACTGAAAATAAGGTTTTGTAAAATATTTAACCTACCTATTTTAAATTTCCAACTCTACATAATTTATTTATTTATTTAACCACGTTATTTACAAAATGACCCTATGAGAAACCTTTTCGAACCTCGCCCTCAACCTCAATAAGCAGGGCATCTAGAGCTAGTTGCAACGAGCTAGGCTACTACAGAAGATCGAAGATCTTATCATTGCTCTATAAACCCAAACGGTTACTGTAAATTTAATCAATTTAATACACCGATATTTTAACTTTTACGGCTCCTTCAAACCTCCAATACAAGACTTTATAAATTATTTTGATAGAGTTGGCCAGAGTTGATTTCTTACATAAAAAGAATAACAAATACATTTAACAGAAATAGATCCTGTGGCAGGCGCATTTTCCAGAACAGGACTGATTATAAAGTAGATCCAGAATATAAATATATTATGTTATAAACTTACCAATAATGGGAATCTCCTCTGTTGGTCTTTCTTTTTTCTGTTTTGTTTTTTTCTTCCGATTCGTTTTTGCTTCTTTGTTCTCTTTTATTTTTGTTTCTTTTTCCTCTTCTGGTGCTGTTGTAAATTCTAGTTTTTCTAAAACTATGCATAATTTTACATTCCCCTTGTCTATATTAACATCATCTTTTTTATTTGAATCATAACTTTCTTGTTCTTCATTTACATTACTTTCCAAATTTGGCCCATTGTAATTTTCTTCCTGTTTATCTTCAGTATCTTCATTAACTAAAGTCTTGTTAATAGAACTTTTTGGTTTTAATTGTTTTTGTTCTTTTCTGAGTTTATTTGAATTGCTTATTAATGAATGTTGTTGTTCATTTACACTACATTCCGAATTTGGGCCATTATTGTCTTCTTCTTCTGTATCTTCAGCATCTTTATTAATTAAAGTCTTGTTAATAGAACTTTTTGGTTTTAATTGTTTTTGTTCTTTTCTGAGTTTATTTGAATTGCTTATTAATGAATGTTGTTGTTCATTTACACTACATTCCGAATTTGGGCCATTATTGTCTTCTTCTTCTGTATCTTCAGCATCTTTATTAATTAAAGTCTTGTTAATAGAACTTTTTGGTTTTAATTGTTTTTGTTCTTTTCTGAGTTTATTTGAATTGCTTATTAATGAATGTTGTAGTTCATTTACACTACATTCCGAATTTGGGCCATTATTGTCTTCTTCTTCTGTATCTTCAGCATCTTTATTAATTAAAGTCTTGTTAATAGAACTTTTTGGTTTTAATTGTTTTTGTTTTTTTCTGAGTCTATTTGATTTCCTTATTAATGAATGTTGTACTTTATTTACACTACTTTCCAAATTTGGGCCATTGTTATTTTTTTCTTCTGTATCTTCAGTATCTTCATTAACTAAAGTCTTGTTAATAGAACTTTTTGGTTTTAATTGTTTTTGTTCTTTTCTGAGTTTATTTGAATTGCTTTTTAATGAATGTTGTAGTTCATTTACACTACATTCCGAATTTGGGCCATTGTTATTTTCTTCTTCTGTATCTTCAGCATCTTTATTAATTAAAGTCTTGGTAATAGAACTTTTTGGTTTTAATTGTTTCTGTTCTTTTCTGAGTTTATTTGAATTGCTTATTAACGAATGTTGTAGTTCATTTACAGTACATTCTGAATTTGGGCCATTATTTTCTTCTTCTGTATCTACTGTATTCGAATCGGTGAGATTTTCTTCTTCATCATCTTCAGTGTAAGAAATTCTGTTATCTGTATTTTTAAAATTCCTATTTGTATCAGATCTGCATGGAGGAACATTCTCTTTATACCGATTCATTTTGTTATTAACATCAGATACCCATTTTTCAATACCGTGACTTTGATCAACAGATTCCGTTTCACTAGCAGCCTGAGACTCTACATCAACGAAAGATTGTGGTGGTGTGTGAAAAACTTCTTCAGAACTCATTCCAATTTTTTTACTAGATTTGTGCTTCTGATCTTCTTTTGGTTTTTGTAAATAATGTGTACTGACATCCGATAAACTCAATGATTCATCATTTGTTAATTGGATTTTGAGTGATTTGCTTCTTATATACTTTTTAATACTTCTTCTACCTAAAGTGGTAGTTGAAGGACACTTTTCACTAAGTCTCGATTCAGTATCTCGTAAACCATGCGAAAGTGGTCCGCTGTACCTCCAAGGTTGTATATTGTTTTCTAAACAGTTATGATTATAAAAACTAGAGAATCTTTCAACGATACTCCCCGACGCCACACTATCGTAAATATTGCCTTGTTCCAAGCCATCAACAATATTTGTTGAAATACTAGAATTTTTTTGCACTGATTCTTTTCCCACAGATGTCCCTCTATCGCAGGAAGTTTGAACCTCTTTATCTTGTAATTCTTGGCAAGAATGATTTTTATTGGAATTCCTTGATTTTCTATCTATAAGGTCATCGATAAAATTAGAAAGCCTTAGTTTTTTAGAAACAAAAAAAGGTGAATTTTTATTTTGTAAAACATTTGTTGTAGATAGAGAATTTTTTGTTATTTCCTTACTTTTATTTTGTATTTCATTTTCTATTGAAACTTCATTTTGAATGACAGATGTTTGTATGCTTTTATTTGTGGCATCTTTTAAATGCAGAGTTTGTAATGTTGAATTTGGTTTTAACTGAATTTTAACGTCTCTATTACATTTATCAGCCAATTGAAATTTAGAATTCTTATTAGTAGAATTTCTCTTTGTTAAAATTTCAGATTCAGAATCACTTGTGTCATCACTTATTTGTTTTGACTGTGATTTATAAACCCTATTAGTAAAATCGCTTTTTCTTAAAGCAACATTTTGATAAGGACAACTTGTGTTCCCAGAATTTTCTTGGTCAGAAAATTCTTTAGGCGTGAAATGTTTATTGTTTTTAATAATATTACTTTTTTTTTGAGTATTAGTATTTAAATCTTCAAGAGTTTTACGTTTCCGATCTTTTGATGTATGCCATCTGCTACTAACCAACTCATTTCGAGGTGTCTTATCTTTTTCATTTATATATTCTGGGCGTTTAGAATCTCTCGTCGTCTGTACTCTGTTAGTATGTGATTTATTTGAATATCTTCTTAAACTTGCATTTTGGCTATTGTCATTGCCATTATCAAACAAAAACTTATCTCGAGATGATTCAGTTCTTGGATATTTGGAATCGTTCGTTGTTCGTAATCTGCTTGCATGTGTTATACTTTTATTTTCAAGAGTATTTCGTAATGATCTTGAGGGTCTATGTTCATTGTTGTTATTTTCGATCACATCAGATCTACATCTGCTATGATCTTTTGATGTATGCATTCTGCTAGTAACCAACTTATTGGTACTTTTATCTGTTGTTGCTTCATTTATGGTACGACCTGGTGATCTGTTCGAAAATCTACCATTTTCAATCACATCTGATCTACATCTGCTATGATCTTTTGATGTATGCATTCTGCTAGTAACCAACTTATTGGTACTTTTATCTGTTGTTGCTTCATTTATGGTACGACCTGGTGATCTGTTCGAAAATCTACCATTTTCAATCACATCCGATCTACATCTGCTATGATCTTTTGATGTATGCATTCTGCTAGTAACCAACTTATTGGTACTTTTATCTGTTGTTGCTTCATTTATGGTACGACCTGGTGATCTGTTCGAAAATCTACCATTTTCAATCACATCCGATCTACATCTGCTATGATCTTTTGATGTATGCATTCTGCTAGTAACCAACTTATTTGGAGTTTTATCTGTTGTTGCTTCATTTATGGTACGACCTGGTGATCTGTTCGAAAATCTACCATTTTCAATCACATCCGATCTACATTTGCTAAGATCTTTTGATGTATGCGTTCTACTAGTAACCAACTTATTTGGAGTTTTATCTGTTGTTGCTTCATTTATGGTACGACCTGGTGATCTGTTCGAAAATCTACCATTTTCAATCACATCCGATCTACATTTGCTAAGATCTTTTGATGTATACGTTCTGCTAGTAACCAACTTATTTGGAGTTTTATCTGTTGTTGCTTCATTTATGGTACGACCTGGTGATCTGTTCGAAAATCTACCATTTTCAATCACATCCGATCTACATCTGCTACGATCTTTTGATGTAGGGATTCTGCTAGTAACCAACTTATTTGGAGTTTTATCTGTTGTTGCTTCATTTATAGTACGACCTGGTGATTTGGTCGAAAATCTACTTGGACTTGCATTTTTATTATTTTCATTACCATTAGATTTTTTGTTTACAAAATCTGTCTGATAATCAGAATCAGGAATTAAAATAGGGTCATCAGATAATTTTGCTCGTTTCTTTTCTACCTCACTGTTTTCACTGCTGCACCCGATTGGAGAATAAGAAGAATCAGATGTGAAAAATTTTCCAAAAGTTTTGGTAGCAGGTGTGCTACTAAAAACATTTTTTTGTAACGCTCTTTGTACTATCGACGGTCGTAATTTAAGTGAAGCGATTTCATCGCCATTAAAGATTTTTCTTTTCTTTTTTGGTCCATTATAGGTGTCCTACAAAAAATTTGTCTGATTAGAATATTTGAAAAAAATTAATTTAATTTCAAATTTGACTCAATTTTTATTTACTTATATTTTCACACTACATATACATACAATAACAATTAATCTGTCAGCGATGCTAAATTAGATTGAAAAATATTACAACTTGAAAAGTGACTTAGGTATAGTTTTCTGGTCCAATAATCAATACTCCATGTTTCTTAAAACAGGTATGGAATGCAAGGGAAATTTAATTCGTCTATATTGAATTTCTTAGGATTAAAAAACGCTAAAATATCAACCACATAACTATACCTTATCTGAGGAAAATACTCAAATTCTTAACTATTTCGAATTTACTCATAAAAATGTTTGCACTGACTGTTAATAAACATTTACTTCACTAGGGTATCTTTGTGTTTTTTGATGTAGTACTTCTACTGCAATTATCAAGGGGGTGAAATACATAGATGCATAACAATAAAACAATTTACTTACAATTAAATTCTGTAGCTGTTTTGGCAACTGATTATTTTCCAACCCTGATGAATCATCAGTGTCATCTCCAGAGGATGATGAAATTTTTCTGGAAACAAATAACCATGCAACTTCTTGAAGAAACTTTGTTTTTTAATCAATGTATAAAGTAAAAAGTTGCAAAATAAAAGTTTTAAAACGTCTCTTAATTATTCATATGTCTCATCTCAAGAAAATAACAGAACAATATCATTAAAATTTGGATAAAAATATGAAACAGATACATTTTTTGTTTTCTTAAGGGAGGCGATACAATTAGAACTTAAAAAAATCGATTTGGTGAGGAAAATAAAACTTTGTATTTTGGAGCAATGTGTGTAAAATTGATTACATTATATATTATAAATATACATTCCCTTTAAAAACAAAAAAAAAGTTCATAAAATATGATATAAGTTAAATACGCATAATTAATAAATATATAAATAAAATTATAATTCATTTCTAAAATTCATAGTGGCTTGGTGCTTTAAATACTCTTCTTACTGTTTAATAAAATAAGTGGTTTTACTATCTAAGAAGAGTATTTAAAATTATAATTACAAATAAATTAGAATCAATTTACCACAATGTATGTGTATTATGTTTTTTAATTGTCTTATGAAATCAAACTTGAAGCTGATATAAAAAATGTACAGATTTAGTCACGGTTAACGCCACGGTCCATTGTGGCTAAACATTTATTTTCTATACTTTCAAGTAGTTACCTCTTTTTATGTACTTTGCATTTTGATTTTGACATTCCCTTCAATTGTAGCTGCTGTGTAATTATTATATTCTTGAAATCTTATGAATAAAACTATTTCTATTCGATACTATGCACATAAGTTTCCAAAATGCAAAGCTCAAAAAGAAATTCACCTACTTTAATGTCAACTTGTTTACAATGTAAACATGTGAAAAGTTCTTTATTTTCTCTATTTTTTCCGGTTAAGACTAATCTGTATATTTGTTTACAATATTTACTTTTAATAATACCACTGTATAATAAAAAATACGTACCTTGTTTTAGTATTCTTTCGAACCATGTTGGTGTATCACCTCTTATGTGTAAACAGCAAGAAAATAGTGCACTATGTGAAGATGTAAACCACAATCGTCAAGTCCATGAACATCTCAAAATATTTACACATAATAAAATAAAAGTTTATGAGAAAACTCTAAACTAATGTTCTTTTTTAATGTTTATTATAAAAATGCTAAACACTGACATACTCGTTCAAACAAAATTTAACGGTTCTTAATGGCAGTGACAACTGACTTAAATTAAAAAAAAAGTGTGAAGGGCGAAGAGGCTACATGCAGCACATAAATCCAGCATTGTCATATATAATCTTATATCGGAAAGAAAAATTAATAATAAATGAGAGAGAATTATCTTACTTTTACTAGAAAACCCCTTTCTTTTGTGTAACTCACAGTGGCGTTATACAATCTTTCTTCTGGATAATAAAATTAATACAATATTTTTATTTTTTGACATACAGATGACAGCTGATAAAAGTGACAGATTTACAATGACAAGAGGCTTTAATGTGGTTATCTTTTATTGGTGATATTAATTTTGTTGTGTTTTAGTTTTATTTGAATTGATTATTGTGAACGAATTTCTAAAATGTATAAGCTGCATAGTGATTAGATTTGAACTCGTTTGAATTCGTTTTTCCTAAATCTTTAGGGTGTTTTAGAGTTATCTGTGAAACCCACAAATATGTCGTCCTATCTTCGTGGATCTACTAATTATGTTTGGTCTACTACAAGTATTTTAGGTAAAGGTGCAACAGCAACTGTTCATCAAGGAGTAAACAAAGTTAACGGTGAACCTGTAGCAGTAAAAACTTTTAATCATATCAGTACGCTTCGCTCACCTGAAATCCAGTTGAGAGAATTTGAAGTATTACAACGAGTTAATCATGAGAACATAGTCAAACTTCTTGCCATAGAAGAAGAACAAGAAAACAGGGGCAAAGTTATTGTCATGGAGTTATGCACTGGAGGTAGCTTGTTTAATATATTGGATGATCCTGAAAACACTTATGGCTTGGAGGAGTCAGAATTTTTGTTGGTACTGGAGCACTTATATAAAGGAATGAAACATTTAAGAGAGAACAGCCTAATTCATAGAGATTTGAAACCAGGTAAACATATTAAAATTGAATTTAAATATTTATCTTTTACATCATTTTTTTCAGGAAACATTATGAAGTTCATCCGTGATGATGGGAGTACTATATACAAATTGACTGATTTTGGAGCTGCTAGAGAACTTCAAGAAGATCAGTATTTTCAGTCTTTGTATGGTACTGAAGAATATTTACATCCTGACATGTATGAAAGAGCAGTACTCAAAAACATGGCCAAAAAGACTTTTGGTGCTACTATAGACTTATGGTCAATTGGAGTGACTTTGTATCATGTTGCCACAGGTAAAGAGTAATATTAAGTGTTTGGTATAAAATTTTAATTTTAACAAACTGCCTGTTATGGCTATATTTTAATGGTGCTAATCTAATCTAAGATAAACAACAAAATTTTCATTAATATCTGTTTATTTATATGATATTAGACCATTATTTAAGTCTATTTTAAGTAACAATTAAATATAGACAAGATATGAATAACATAAAATAATTAGAATACATTGAATACAGACTGGTTAAATAAATGATAACATAATTGTGTATAAACTTCTAAAATATTGAGTAATCACTTGGTTTTTCACACAACTATTAAGTTTCTGTTAACTTAGCTGATTCTGAAAGTAATAGATAATTACATCACATAATAAAAGCAGGATCATTAAACTATATTTCAAATTATGGCTTCCCATCTAATATTCTATGACATTTATTAAATATTTTCACAGTTAATTAATGGAAAATGTGAAACGAAAATATATTTATGGATTTCTAAATTTAAAATAAACTTATTTCTGCTCCAACAACTATTTCTTTTTCAGTTAATTCTAGTGGTTTTTTTTACAGGATTTTTAGGGATATACATTACATTATTGCAGCATTGTGCAGCAATTTTATATTATTTTTGAATAAACAGACTTTCATTTATAAACATTTTCTGACGAAGTTCTATTTGATTTAATATCATTTTAACTTTATTCTATAGGTAGAATATGAAATGAATACAATTTTTTATGTAGGTATATTTTGTAAACATCATAGAAATTTTATATTTCCAGGTAATTTGCCATTTAGACCTTACGGTGGGCGAAGAAACAAGGAGACCATGCATCACATTACTACAAAGAAAGAAAGTGGTGTTATTTCAGGAATACAGACCAAAGAAAATGGGCCGATAGAATGGAAACAAGAACTCCCTATTAATTGTCAGTTAAGTTTTGGTTTAAAAAAAATTATAACTCCTCTGTTGGCCGGTCTCTTAGAAGCCGATCATAGGAAAATTTGGTCGTTTGACAAATTCTTTAATGAAGTAGAAGTGGTTTTGTCACGAAAAGTGTTTAATATTTTTCATGTAAATAAAGCTCAACTTATTAAGATTTACATCCTTCCAAACGAGAGGTATGAACATCTTCAGAATTACATTACCGAACAAACTAGTATTAAGGAATCCAGTCAAATTTTAATATACCAGTATAATCTACTGAAAAATCTCGTTGAAGATTATACATTAACAAGTGGTTATCCGGTTACTACTAAAGAAGATCCTTTTTTCTTGTTTAATAGGGAAAATAATAATATCACTGTCACCCCCGATCAAGAGTTACCCAAATTTAACGAATTTTCCTCTGTTATGTCTGTGGAAAATGATGCAGCTCAAGCAAAATTCGGTTGTAGTATTGGACATCAATGCAAAAGACAAATTGAGAAATTTTCTTTATTCAGCAAGCTCATTCGTGATACCGTCGATTATTTCACTAAATACATAAATTCCGAATTAAAACAATTACACCAAGATGCTCAACATCTACTGGAAAAAACTTCGATTCTTAGGAAAACCGCTGATATTTTACAACTCTCCCAACAAATAAGTTGTTACAAAAACAAAGCTAATTATACGAAAAAGCTAGAAGAGATTAGTAAAGATTTCGTAACGGTTTCTGCGACGGGAGTAATAAATTTGTATAAATCTCAATGTACAGAAAACACTTTGAAACTACAGTGGGATAGTACAAGTAGAGACTTAAAATGCCCATATAAAACCCTCGCGCCTGCTAGAGCTAAAATTCTGGTCGAACATTTAAGAGACTCTTGGCAGCATTTGGTTAGAGACAGAGCAACGCGTAATCTAAGTTATAACGATGAGCAGTTTCATATATTAGAAAAAATAAAAATTACCGAGACTCTTAACCGACTAAAAAATCTTTTTGAGAAGGAAGTTTTTCCACAATACGAAGCACTCGCCGAGAATTTCGGAGATTGGTATAAGATTGCGCAAAATATTCATCTAAAATCTGAAATTTTGATTTCCGATATCAAACCTCATGCAGATAAATTACAAGAATATCAAGAAGAACTTAATATCGAAAACGGAGATTACACTGACTATTTAAAAAGCAATAACAAGAAGAATGGCATACCAAAAAAGGTTAGAAACAACCAAAGTCAGAAGACTAAAAAGTTTTTGAGAGATTATCATAACGAAAGTGAAAACATTAAAGAAATGTTAAGCGAAAATACTGAATTGCTCAATAAATTGAACGAGTCAACTTTAGAATTAGGAACAAAGTTTAACGTCAATAATTATAAACAATCTGAATGAAAATGAAAAAATAAAGAATTAGATACCTTATGAAAGACTGATGTGTATTTTTTTGTTAAAATATATCCACACCATCGTAAAAACTTATAAACAGATCTCTCATAGAAAATTTATGATACCAGGCTGTAGAAAATCATTTGGTCAAAACTAGAGGCACAATTCAATTTAATTCATTTACTCATCGTAATCTTTACTACAACAATACGCCAACCCGCCAACGCTTAAAGCGACATCATGCGGTGCAATCCATAAGTAATTAGTGTTTTGTTATGACAGGTGACACAAGTGATACTTAGAATCAGAGTTATTAAAAAATAACCGTGATGTTGTCAGTTTCATCTCTAGACAATATGAGAAATATAATATATGGTATAGGCTTGGTCTTTCTTTATTATAATTTTACGATGACATTCATATAGTAAACATATCTTTTTGGAATCATCAAGTTTATTATAACTCGCTTGTTTCTAATTGACAACTTTTAAAAAATCCACAAAAAAATATGTTTTGTTGTGGTTTTGATACCAAGAAGTATTTCAGTGATTCACAGATCTATTAAATACTGTCAGTTGAAGATTTTAAATTTAGTTATTTGCTTATTTTTTATAATATTTATGCTATAGACTTTTGTTTGTTCAAATTTTTTTTTTAATTTTGACAATTGTTTAAATCGTTTAATAGTATTATCAGTATTATTATATTCAGTTAAAACAATCCTTAATGTTTTTGTCTTGAACTTACAAATTTTGGAAGAAATTATTTACCATAATACTCCCCATAAAATAATTGATTTTTTTACTTTATTATAACCAATTGTTCATATTTAATTATATTTTGTGATGTACACATTTAGTCTAAGTACGAATTATGAGTGGGTTTATTTTTAGAAATTTGCTTTATTATTTTCTTGTCAATAAGTTGGATTTACTTTATTTTGGGCATGTTAACTTCATGGACACAAGTCCAAGTTCCATTGGTTACATTTTTACTTGATCAATGCATTGGCTTTTGCATCTACTATAATTTTTTACGTGAAAAGCGTAATTGTGGCAATGCTGCATTAAATGAGTAGTGTCATCTCTAAAAATTTTAAAATTAAAAATAAAGTGGGATATTTTGATATCTATACATTTAAAAAATATAAAATATATTCGAAATAAGGGAATCTAAAGAATTGACAAAAGACATATTTGATACAAAGAGCATAGACTATTGCATGCAATCGAGATCAATTACAAATAATTTTTATTGTTTTTATGAAAAGTTCCGTGTATACTACAAAATCACATCAGATTATATTTAGTGATTTTGAAATTACTGGAATCACCGTGGCTTTTCTATACTTTTTTTTATAAATTTATTATGTCGTCTTTTACAAAAAATATTTGATTAAATGCAATAGTAATATCTATGAAATTTTTCTATTATAATACGTATGTGATAGTTTTTTATTATTTAAGTACTTATATATTGTTTAAAAAATATCGGTGTTTGACATGACTTTATATCTAAGCAAATAAATTATGAGCCAATAAACGTTATTTATTATGAGATAAGGCGTTTAACCCAAAAAGGAAAAGAAAAGTTAATTCCAAAGGAGTGTGCGTTAAATTTTTTAATTGAAGGAATTTTTCATAAGTAAACTAGATAAAAATAGATTTTTATGATGGGCTATTTGGTAATAAAAGTAAGAGGCCCTTATGAGGCAAAATTATATTCAAATTAGAAGAAGAAACACTGACAGTTCTTTATTTATTTCGTTCAAACGTACGTTTTTCTCTACGTTCTACGTGTTGTATACTTGTATAATAGAATACAATCTAATTTGTAAAATGGTAACTACAGACACAGGAGTACCAGATCCAGATAATCCTAACGAAGATCTCAAAGTTTCTAATGAGACTATCATTGGGGTTTCTGAAGATGATTCTGACCAAGAAATTGAAACAGAAACTTTTCAAATGGAATACCAACAATATCAACCCTTACCTACCTGTCCAAATGAAGAACTAGATACGAATTCAGATGATGAAGAAAACGGTAAATTTTTTCTTTATTTTATAAAACCGAATATAAATTAGTATTCATTCTCAAATTATCATTTTGTATATTAGTTATTTTTCTATTGCAGAAGTTAACGACTTAAATGAGACAACAAATGTAGATTCTCCTGGTATTCCAGTTCCACCCATAACTCCAGTAGAATCAACACTAGTAAAAGAAGTATGGTCAGGACCTTCACCTGAAGTCTGTGATATTAAAATGGATAGTCAAAAAGTGCATGAAGTTAAACAAGCAATGTTGAACATAACTTTACCCGAAAGTGCAATTCCAGATTGGGCAACAAATATTCCAGAAGAAGAATGGAAACTTCAATTAATGAAGAGATTAAAGAAATAATTAAAATGACAGGCTGCTTCAGTGTAGTTCAAATTAATATTATTGTATAGAGGAACTTTTATTACTTGTATTAAGATTCTGACCACTTTGTTTCCTTGTATGTGACTAAGAATTTGTATAGCTTAAATATTTTCAGAAAGTTAGATTTTGATTGGTTTTGAACCTGTTTATTTCTGAAATTATATAGGAACTAGGAAATAGGGAATTTTTCGCCGATTTCTCTTTACATAAAATAATCATGAATATAAAAATAGGGTAAATTTATAAGAAAAATTGACATTCAAATTTAACAAAAAAATTGCATTAGTAAAAAACCATTTTTTCGAGGATTTTTGAATTTTTTTTTACAAGAAAATTTAAAATGCCCTAAAAAGAAACAGTTTAAAGTAAACATGTTACAAATATCCCCTTCCCTAAAGACTCTTCATGCTCTTTGGGTGGTTTTCAAACCTATAGAAAATTCGTACTAGGGTTTAAAATTTATTAATACATTAAAAATTTCGTTTTAGAAATTCTACTCTTCTACTCCTCGAAGTATCGGTTCTCCATCTAGTTTTATTAAATTCGGCAACTTTTTAGCTACTTCTGCTCTAAAAACGGCTTCATCGGTATTTTCAGCAAGAGGATTTCCCAAAAATAATAAATCTTCCAATGAAACTAATTCTGTAAATTTATTAAATTCTCCTAAAAGTAGAAAGATGTATATATAAGAAATATATTATCTTGAGCCCCAAACTTCACTCATGTAACAGTCCAATGTTGGCAGAAACATGAGCTAATAAAAAAAACTACTACTTACGTACCCCAATCTTTAATCACATTATTTCCGATGTATAAAACTTTAAGTTTCTTCAGTACTCCTACTCCTTTGGTTCTTTCGATTATATTGTAAGATATCCATAATTGCTCCAAAGTTTCAGCAACTGGTTCCAGTCCAGCAAACGACTTAATATAGTTTCTTGATAAAGAGAGTATTGTTAAATTTTTCAGGCTACTCATTCCTAAAAATATTTTGCTTAGACCATATACTTAAAAATTCATTTATTCAAAACGATCAACTATAAACTAATTTATTATTTATCATAAAAACAATATTTCGGATTCTGTTGCTGTTTTTTTTTTCGTTCAACAGAGACCGTGTTAACTAGTACTAGTTTGGAAGTGTTAGTGATATATTTTTTCCTAAATTAACCAGTTGAGAATGCTCTTCTAGCATTGCCATAAACCGAACAAATTGTAATGACATTATTAATAAAATTTTAGATTGACAGTTCTCATTATTCTAATCAACACAGCCACAGTCTACTTGCTTCTACCAAAAGAGTCATTCAATATGCGTCTACTTTAAATTCAATGTCATTTTAAACTTCAAAATTTTCATATTTTGAACGCCCTTTGTGAGTGTATTCCCGAAGAGGTACGGAGGGGCACATCAAACCCTACGCTTACTTTTTGATGCTCTATCAAAATCTGAAGTCAGAATTTTGAAATTCACAAAGTCAAAGAATCCACATACACAGATCGAATTCAGATTAGGTGAAAATATCATTTACCTCCTATTTTCTCAATCATGTTCGTTGATAAGCTGAGTTTTTTTACGTTTGCTAAAGCGGCCAGCGCATTGTCCATTTTTTCAATGGGCGGCCACTGGAATTGAAATCCAACTTCTTCTGCTTGTGCGATAGGCTTTCCATTTTTTTCTTCCCATCTCTTTATCGCATCTTTTATGGTTGTAGCTTTTTGCATTTTGACACATTTGTTGATTCCGTAACCAATGGTTGTATAATATTGATTACCGACAAAGTCATAGCCGGAAGGGGAATCAGCGGGGTTTGATCCCCCAATTTTTACATCTTATAAAAAATTAAATTTTAATTAAGGAAACAAAAAACGGACAAAATTGGAGGGAAATAAAAAATAGACGTAAAATCTTTACCATATATTTGCCTCATACAAACAAAGGGATAATTTTTTATGAAAAATCGAATGGTAATAAATAAATTTGGAAAAAATTGAGAAACTAGTGAAAATGTATGGAAAATTAAGTCAAACCTTAAAATTGACGCCTTAATCCTTGTTGGGAGAAAATACAAAAGAAGATACGAATTTGAGAAATACAGATGTATAATAATTTAACGATTTAGTCCCAACACTTGTTTCAAAAATGAGATTTCAGTTCGAGCAATGAAACCTTTTACTGAATTAGTCTATGGTTATATACAGGGTAGTGTAGTTCTACATATGTCGATAAAAAAACAATGATATTTTAATAATTCAACTTTACTAAATCCAAAATCATACAAACATAAATATCACAATTTGAATGATTTCTAATGAAAAAAAAATTAATATAAAACACAGACATAAAATTCATACAAATACAAAAATAAAAAGCATTAACATACATATGGAATTCTAATACAAAAAGGAACATAATTTATATATATTTACATATTTCTTTTAGAACGTGTTTTAAAATATGGGATATTTTCTATGGCTTCTTAATTTTCGTATTTTTTATTTATAAATTTTTTTGCTATTTTAGATTTTTTAACATTCAACTGGATAAAATTATGATGTATATTAAAATGCCTTTCAGTATTTAAAGCAACTAGAAAAATACTTAAAATCTTCTTTTGATAATTAAGAGTTGAGTAGATTTTAATTCATATTCAGATATTTGTAAATAATTATTATTTACTCTTTTGTAAAATTATATGAAGCAGATTAAGGATTTTCAAATTTTTTATTTTATTTTAATTTATTAAAATCTTTTTTCGTTAAATTATACAAAGAAATACAAATTGTCTATAAACTAAACTTCGATGAAATAAAAGCCAGAGAAAAATATATTCCAATTTTTTCATATATTTTTGCTTCTTTAACCAATTAACCATATACTGAAATAAAATTTATTTGATTATAATTAAACGAGACAAAAAATCATATTAACATCTTTATGTTTAGAAAGTCCCAGATTATGTGATATTTTTTAAAACAATTTGTTTTGCAGTATGTATTCATACTTAGTTTGATTTCTGCAATACTACAAGGCTCATTTTCAGTGAAAACTTTTTAGTTGTCGAGAATACAATTTTAAAAAATTGTCTTTTATGTCATCTTTTGCACGTTTTAAATTAGAGATTCCGACATGAAAAAATCCTCTTGCATATCTATTATCATGCACTTAAAAACTCGCCTTTATATATTAATTAAAGTTATATATTTCAATCTAGTTTAACATAAACTATATATCTATCTAAACTAAGTAACAAAAAATATATTAATTTTTGACGTTACATATACATATTTACAAAAATTAAAACTAAAGTTTTTTTTTATTGGATTCGAAAGTCTAACTCGTTAGCTTAATAAAGTTTTTTTATTTAAATACTGTAACTAAAAAAATAACCACCTGGTAATTTTTCTGAAAACCAAATTTGGAAAGAAATTTAAATTCTAAAAGTTTGTCACACGTATTTATAAGTACAGATCATTATGTATTTGACAATTAAATAAATTATCTACTTATCAACTAGAAACAATATTTTTAATATAGCAATTGGTAACGAAAATGGTAAATCGTATGTTTTAAATTGGTAGAAAATAAATTAAAAAATAAGTTTTCATAAACATACCCGTATTGCATCCAAAATATCCGATATAATTACTCGATACTCCACCAGATATATAAATATAAGCTTATATTTCCACGAATAAAAAATAACCTACACTTTTCTATTATTTTCTTGAACAACATCAAGATTTACAAATAACTAGTTTAAATGTTACTATATTAAAATATAAAAATCCGAGAAAATTTAAATCTGACAGTATACATAACCTAAATTTTTTTGTGGCCTTTTCCTTCGTCTGACCGTAGTAACGTTTATTTTAATGAATGGATATTATGTTGATCTTCAAATGTTTCAAAATATAGTCAATGGAGTAGTATACTACTACGTTGATAGTACTATATTTATGAATGAGTTATTTCATTGATAATTACTGTGCTGATAGAAATATGAATGAAGAACACATAGAACAATGATATCGGATATTGGTAACAATGCCAAAGGATAGAGTTAAATGAAGGAAAGTGCTTAAAGAAAATTAAAACGAAATTAATTTTAAATAAATTTTGTCTATTTTTAATAATAATAGCCCGTACCTGTAGGGTTAAAAACTATGCTTCATTCAATGGCACAGATTCTTTCAATATATGTAATAATGTTTTTTAATGTGAAGAGACCAAACCTACCAAATAATTATTTTCTAGAAAAGCAAATAAGAATTTTATCTTTTTCTGATTCTACCCTGTAAGTATATTACGTAAAAAGTTCAATATTATCACATAATAAAGAACTGGCTTGAAAAATAGTCTGGTGCTAAGTTACATAAAATGTATACAACAAAGAGCAAAATACCTCTATTGTATAACTGGATTATTTTATAAAAATTAAGTGTAATGACACCTTCTTTGAATGGTATTGGAATTGTTAATTAGTCCGATTCACACTCGGAATATGTTATGTAGTGAAAGGGCGTTGCTTTTGATCTTTATCGTACAGATATTAATGCTTGTTTACACAGACAGAGTATACAATGTACGGAATATCTCAAATTAAACACTAAATTACTGATTTTTTTACTCGGTCTGTATAAACGCTCCGAAAAATTAGTTTTCTTGATTAATTTCTCTTATTTGCAACTACAAAATCGTACCCAACATCATTTTCTTACAAATTGATGCGTATCACTGTTTTTTTCAATATCTTCTGTTCTCAATCAATTCCATTTAAGCGCGTCCAGCTAGCTGCCATTTTTGTGAATTTAAACTACTACTGCATCTTTCTGCAGTGATACCCCTGGAGTCTGAATACCTTGAGTCCAAACACAATGGGTATTTACCGTGTCGGAGAAGACCATCCGGTTCGATGAGATGCCATTTTTGTTCTTCAGAACCGTCACATATTCGCATTACGACTTGAGAACCTACTGAAAAAAACATGATTAAATATTTTAAAAATCGATTTGAATATTATTCATAATTATTGCCAAATGTTAACATTTGTCCATGAAGCTACGACGAGGCCGAAGAAGCAAAGGCCATACCGAGGTCCACAATACACTTCAGCAGGACCAACAGCAGGATCGATTGCAGAGTCAACAACAGCATGACCAAGAGCAGGATCGATTGAAGATGATTCTTGAAACATCAGGACCATGGGAACCTACTGTGGAATCAAGGAATAGCGACCTCAGCAGGAAGTAGAACATCAAGAGGCAATGTAGCAAGAGAAGAGGAAAAAGAGTCTTCGCAGGAATGGTAAAAATTTTTACCCTCAATGACGAACTTTTTTAATATTATTAATAATTATTGCGAAATGTTAACATTTGTTAATGATGCTACGACGAGACCAAAGAAGCAAAGGCCATACCGAGGTCCACAATACACTTCAGCAGGACCAACAGCAGGATCGATTGCAGAGTCAACAACAGCATGACCAAGAACAGTATCGATTGAAGATGATTCTTGAAACATCAGGACCATGGGAACCTACTGTGGAATCAAGGAATAGCGACCTCAGCAGGAAGTAGAACATCAAGAGGCAATGTAGCAAGAGAAGAGGAAAAAGAGTCTTCGCAGGAATGGTAAAAATTTTTCCCTCAATGACGAACTTTTTTAATATTATTAATAATTATTGCGAAATGTTAACATTTGTTAATGATGCTACGACGAGACCAACGAGACCAAACAAGCAAAGGCCATACCGATGTCCACAATACACTTCAGCGGGACCAACAGCAGGATCGATTGCAGAGTCAACAACAGCATGACCAAGAGAGCAGGATCGATTGAAGTTGATTCTTGGAACATCAGGACCATGGGAACCTACTGTGGAATCAAGGAATAGCGACCTCAGCAGGAAGTAGAACATCAAGAGGCAATGTAGCAAGATAAGAGGAAAAAGAGTCTTCGCAGGAATGGTAAAAATTTTTACCCTCAATGACGAACTTTTTTAATATTATTAATAATTATTGCGAAATGTTAACATTTGTTAATGATGCTACGACGAGACCAAAGAAGCAAAGGCCATACCGAGGTCCACAATACACTTCAGCAGGACCAACAGCAGGATCGATTGCAGAGTCAACAACAGCATGACCAAGAGCAGGATCGATTGAAGATGATTCTTGAAACATCAGGACCATGGGAACCTACTGTGGAATCAAGGAATAGCGACCTCAGCAGGAAGTAGAACATCAAGAGGCAATGTAGCAAGAGAAGAGGAAAAAGAGTCTTCGCAGGAATGGTAAAAATTTTTACCCTCAATGACGAACTTTTTTAATATTATTAATAATTATTGCGAAATGTTAACATTTGTTAATGATGCTACGACGAGACCAAAGAAGCAAAGGCCATACCGAGGTCCACAATACACTTCAGCAGGACCAACAGCAGGATCGATTGCAGAGTCAACAACAGCATGACCAAGAGCAGGATCGATTGAAGATGATTCTTGAAACATCAGGACCATGGGAACCTACTGTGGAATCAAGGAATAGCGACCTCAGCAGGAAGTAGAACATCAAGAGGCAATGTAGCAAGAGAAGAGGAAAAAGAGTCTTCGCAGGAATGGTAAAAATATTTACCCTCGATGACGAACTTTTTTAATATTATTAATAATTATTGCGAAATGTTAACATTTGTTAATGATGCTACGACGAGACCAAAGAAGCAAAGGCCATACCGAGGTCCACAATACACTTCAGCAGGACCAACAGCAGGATCGATTGCAGAGTCAACAACAGCATGACCAAGAGCAGGATCGATTGAAGATGATTCTTGAAACATCAGGACCATGGGAACCTACTGTGGAATCAAGGAATAGCGACCTCAGCAGGAAGTAGAACATCAAGAGGCAATGTAGCAAGAGAAGAGGAAAAAGAGTCTTCGCAGGAATGGTAAAAATTTTTACCCTCAATGACGAACTTTTTTAATATTATTAATAATTATTGCGAAATGTTAACATTTGTTAATGATGCTACGACGAGACCAAAGAAGCAAAGGCCATACCGAGGTCCACAATACACTTCAGCAGGACCAACAGCAGGATCGATTGCAGAGTCAACAACAGCATGACCAAGAGCAGGATCGATTGAAGATGATTCTTGAAACATCAGGACCATGGGAACCTACTGTGGAATAAAGGAATAGCGACCTCAGCAGGAAGTAGAACATCAAGAGGCAATGTAGCAAGAGAAGAGGAAAAAGAGTCTTCGCAGGAATGGTAAAAATTTTTACCCTCAATGACGAACTTTTTTAATATTATTAATAATTATTGCGAAATGTTAACATTTGTTAATGATGCTACGACGAGACCAAAGAAGCAAAGGCCATACCGAGGTCCACAATACACTTCAGCAGGACCAACAGCAGGATCGATTGCAGAGTCAACAACAGCATGACCAAGAGCAGGATCGATTGAAGATGATTCTTGAAACATCAGGACCATGGGAACCTACTGTGGAATCAAGGAATAGCGACCTCAGCAGGAAGTAGAACATCAAGAGGCAACGTAGCAAGAGAAGAGGAAAAAGAGTCTTCGCAGGAATGGTAAAAATTTTTACCCTCAATGACGAACTTTCTTAATATTATTAATAATTATTGCGAAATGTTAACATTTGTTAATAATGCTACGACGAGACCGAAGAAGCAAAGGCCATACCGAGGTTCACAATACACTTCAGCGGGACCAATAGCAGGATCGATTGCAGAGTCAACAACAGCATGACCAAGAGAGCAGGATCGATTGAAGTTGATTCTTGGAACATCAGGACCATGGGAACCTACAGCGGAATCAAGGAATAGCGACCTCAGTAGGAAGTAGAACATCAAGAGGCAATGTTGCAAGAAAACAGGAAAAAGAGTCTTTGCAGGAATGGTAAAAATTTTTACCATCAATGACGAACTTTTTTAATAATATGATTCATAGTAGGCTTGCTTACCTTTAACAAAGTTTACCAATGTCAAACAGAGATCGTGGTGCCTCATGAGTCCGGTATTCGTCAACCCCCATTCTTGGTTTCCACCAGTTTGATGACATTGATAGAGGGATACAGTTCCGTCTAAAAGATGTCCCATTGTATCGAGGCAAAAGGTGCCTTGTCGAACTTGACCTGGATGTGATGTAGAAGCTTGAGGTACACTCAATTCCGGATAAACGTTTTCCAAATACCATTTGAAGGGTTTACAGTGCAGTCGAGTTTTCACTTCGAGTCTGTCAGTTATGCTGAAAAAAAATGGATAGAAAGATTTATATATTGAGATTTATTTAGAAAAAATGAACTTACTCTCCAAACGGCACACTTTTGGCTAGAGGAACTGAAGCATAATAATAGTGCTTGTAATCATCCATCCATACTTCTGCAGCTCGTCTTGTATTCCTTGCGAAAACAGTACCACTTCCACCAGGAAAAGTGTACGGATGTCTTTTTCGAAATACGTGGCCAACCTTAAAAATAAAATAGTTTAAAAAAAAGTTTCGTAATCCATTAAAATTTGGTCAAGTTTGAAGACATGGTACTAAAGTAATTTAAATCTTTGTCGAGCAATACCAAAAGACTGGAAAGAGAATTCAAGTAGGTGTATATGCGGGAACGACTTGACTGAATGGATATTTTTGAAAAATCAAAGGTAAAGAAAAAACTTGCTTAATTAACACATGGCGACTCTTTTGAGTCCACCAAATTCTGAAGTAAATGCTCTGGAAAAAAGGAAATAGTTAATTGGAAAGAAGATCGGTCAAGGTTCATACGGATGTCTGGTCTTTGGGTATAATTCTATTTATAATGTTGATGATTTACGATGCCTTTCATGGCATCGCTTATCATTCTTTGTATTTATTTAATAAAGATTATTATTACTACTATTTTTACTACTAATTTTCCACCAGTTTTTCTGGGAGACCCTGTATATGTATATATTAGTTTAACTGTTAATTTAAGAAACCCACAAATTACAATTTAATTTTTTATTAAATCTCATACAAAATTATGCATTTATTTTAGAATGAAAGTTTAACAAAATTATAAATAAAAATTTACCCTGCTGCATGGTATTATTTCCAAATTTCCTCCACACTGCCACACCCTGAAGGATATTTCCAGATTTTCTCCGCCCCATACATCCATTTTCATATCGTATTTCCCAAGCTTTTCGAAGTAAGCTTTGTTAATTACAAATAATCCACCAGCTATCATTGGAGTTTTGATGACCTAAAAAAAAAGTTTGATGTGTAAACAGAGTTCGTGCAAACTGATGATGATTACGTGTCTAAATATTTGCTGTCAAGTTTGAACTTCTTAAACAAACAATATTTTACGAGTCCTTTTTATGCTGACGATATTAAATAAATTTTCCGTGGGGATGAAATTTTGTTTTGTAATTTAATTACTTATTTTCCCTACTTTACCTTTGTAGGATCCCTTTGACGGTTTTCTCGTTCAGCGAAACTCAAATACTCCCACTTGAAGACCAGATTCCAATCGAAACCACCTCTTAAATCAGCAGAAGCTCCAATATATTGAAAAGTGTCCATACTTATAACATCTATCACTGGACAAACGACCCTAGTGGGGTCCTAAAATATATTTAGTTCACGATTGATATAGTTTAACTATTTTCACTTGCAGACAATGATCATTTAAAAAATTATGAATATGTATAAAGTACAGAACTAATTACGGGACAAAATATAATGATCTCTACCGGTATAAATTTATTCATTCATTCCATGTGGACTTGATTGACGGGATGACGGACGTCAGTATGCAGAATTAACCAATTAGAACAAAGCTCGCCGCTTGGAGAGCCATTCGACTGGCTAAGAAATTTCGGTACAAAATACATTGAGGAAAGACTTACAAGTCATTTTGAATGTGTTCGATTATCTTTGATTATTTTTTTTATAATGGATAATAAAGAATTAAATATTTTGATTTATACAGGGTGGCTAATTTTTGTGGAATGAAAATTAATTTGGTTTTTTTAAATTGAACACCCTGTATACGATTATGTCTTCTGATTCTCCTTAATATTAGATTTACGGTAGTTTTTTGTATTTGTAAATCCAACGCGGCGTTGACAAGTTATTCCTATTTTAAGCAGATTTAATGAAAAAACAGCACTTCAGAAATATTAGCACAAAAACCACATTTTTTAAAAAATTCCTCAAAAAAGCTACTATGATGTAAATGAAACATGCACCTATCAGAATAATCACACAACATCTTCACTTGTTGCACAGGGTGTTTGCCGATGGCGTGCCAATAGTCTAGTTTTCAAATGGCAATAACTTAATTTTTTCAAATGGGACACCCTGTATATTTTTCTTCAGTTAGAAGCTCTCCCTAATACGCATTAAAAAAATATAGGGTTTTGCACATCTAACTTTACTATTTACTTTAATAATTGACGTTAAGTGACAAACAACATATTTTACACAATTTTTAATAAGTACCAAAATTTTACAAAGTTTAATCGTAAGAAAACTACAATAGTGAAAGTTAAAATTTATAGAAGGTGTTCAAAATGTCTTCCATTTTCATTTATATATTTTCTTGCCCTTTTTTTCATTGATTTACGCACATCTCTTAGCATTGCAGGGGTCACCTGTCTAAATGCTGCAGTAATACTTTCTTTCATATTTTTTTTTGTGGTAACCTCTTCTTTGTAAACAATATTTTTATTAAAACCCCACAAGAAAAAATCGCAAGGTGTAAGGCAAGGCGATCTAGTAGGCCAATTTATAGGTCCTCCCCTTCCTATCCAACGATCCTGAAATTCCCTATTTAACCAATTGCGAACATCTAATAGGTAATGTGGTGTGGCACCATCTAATTGAAACCACAATCCGTTGCGATAATTTTGAGGCACATTTTGCAATAAGTTGCGAAAATGATGTTCTAAAAAATCTAAAAATATAGCTCCATTTACAGTCCCATCAAAGAAATAAGGGACCAATTACATAATCACCTATTATTCCCGCCCACACATTCAAAGACCATCGATACTGTGATGTGGTTCTAAATAAATGTTCATTGTGGTCCGAATAATAATGGAAGTTGTATCTATTTACACAACCGTTCTTATGAAACGTGGCTTCGTCGGAGAATAAAACTTTGTTTAAAAAGTTACGCTCTGTATTTATCTTGTTTATTAACCATCTACAGTATTCCACTCTACGCGCGAAATCACGTGTTAACAATTCTTGGTGAAGATGGATATGATAGGGGTGATATTTATTCTTTTTTATTATGCGTCTAATTGTGGTATTGGAAATATCTAACTGATTGCTTAATTGCCTTGTGCTTATATTGGGATCTTCAACTATACTGATCATTACCTTATATTCGTTGTCAATAGTAACAGCTGTAGTTTCACGTGAATGTTTTTCATACTTGACGGTTCCTGTTCTATCAAATCTATTCTTTAAATTCTCAAAAGTATCCTTTTGTGGATGACGTCTTTCTGGGTATCTTTGACGAAGCAAGAAACGCATTTTTTTGACATTCACCCAGTATCCATATCATATCAATATTTTCTTGAACACTATAATTCTTATTAAAATCCATTTTTTATACACAATACCGATTAAATATAGTAGACGTGATACAATACAAAATTTTATGTTGACAATTAATGCCATAACAAAATATACCTACTGTCATTTTCATAGGTAACTTGATTTCTTATTAAAAATTGTGTAAAATATGTTGCTTGTCACTTAACGTCAATTATTAAAGTAAATAGTAAAGTTAGATGTGCAAAACCCTATATTTTTTTAATGCGTATTAGGGAGAGCTTCTAACTGAAGAAAAATATACAGGGTGTCCCATTTGAAAAAATTAAGTTATTGCCATTTTAAAACTAGACTATTGGCACGCCATCGGCAAACACCCTGTGCAACAGGTGAAGATGTTGTGTGATTATTGTGATAGGTGCATGTTTCATTTACATCATAGTAGCTTTTTTGAGGAATTATTTAAAAAATGTGGTTTTTGTGCTAATATTTCTGAAGTGCTGTTTTTTCATTAAATCTGCTTAAAATAGGAATAACTTGTCAACGCCGCGTCGGATTTACAAATACAAAAAACTGCCGTAAATCTAATATTAAGTAGAATCAGAAGACATAATCGTATACAGGGTGTTCAATTTAAAAAACCAAATTCATTTTCATTCCACAAAAATTAGCCACCCTGTATACATCAAAATATTTTAAAATTGTAGTCCGAGTGACACTGTCTACCCCTACAAAAAATCTTGTTGATATCTCTTTTAGCTTCGGAGCTAGAGATCGAGTGGAAATAATTGGCGCACCCTGTATATGCTCGTAAAAGTAAAAAAAGAAAATCTCTGTATTTATATTATTTTAATTGCCAAATAAGGTACGAATGAGATGTAATTTATAAACAGGTTTTATAGTTATAATTTTCACAAAAAGCGTATTACGGATTTTAATAACCATTTTTACGACTTTTTTTCATCTGTAATTATCATATACTGCACTTATCGTAACTACTAATAATTTACCTTCCTACATGTGGAAAAACATTAAATTATTAGAAGTAATACCACAAGTGATTGAATTTTTTTCGATAAGTCTGTAGATTTATTTCTTTAAGCAACTCAGTTGAGTTTAGAAATAAATCGACTTATAAAATAAATTCAATCACGAGTGGTATTTTATTAGACTATTTCGCGAACAAAGTGTGCCCAGTCTTTCAGAATGAATGCTAGTCTTTCGATGCTTTCTTTTGCATCTAATTTATAGTCGCATTCAACACAGAACGTCTTAAATTGTCTCCATATATAAGATTTTGGTTTTTTTGTGTTACTGGGTATATTTTCATCAACATTTTGGTTGATAACTTCGTTTGAAGTAGCTCCGAAGCGACTCATTTTGTCATACTGTCAAACTTTGCTTTGCAATCCGTATCTATGGTTACGTCGATGAAAACACCAAGCTGATAGACCAATCAGAATTGAAAAAAAAAATAAAAATCTTACTTCTGCCACTCGTTCAAGCAACGGTTCTAGCCAGTTAACATTACACTCGCAATGGCTATCCAGAAAGGTCAAAACAGAGGCCGTTGCAGCGTCAGCACCTTTAACTCTCGATCTCATCAATCCTTCTCTTTTGTCATTTCGAAGAACTCGGACCTTTTGAATTTTAGATAATTCTTCCCCATCCGTAGCTAAAATATACAACAAATCTTTAAATAGACTACAAAAAGAAACATTGGACCAAATCCAAAGTTTGGAAGAAGAGCAAAGTGGACGGCTGTAGTAGAATGAATTAAATACCAGCAAAAGGACTGGTTTTAAACAATCAGAAACAAATCAACGAGTCTCAAACACGCTTACCTGTTAAATGTCGCTTCACTGGTTTTAGGTACAATAAGCGAAATAAAAATTCTGATTAATTGTAAATCTAAATCTTGTATAGCGTGCAACAAATACATATTTTACGCTTATTACACCAATAACATATTTAAACACGATTTTGGATGATTTTTTTCTTCTATTAACCTGTCATTAAATCAATTACGAACGCTTTTTAATGATTTAATCTTATTAATTACTTACGGTTGTCGCTGAAATCGTCCACGAGAATAATTTCTTTAATTAACTGTTCCGGACTTCTATTTAGGACGCTAAAAATAATATCACAAGTTTTATAGATTGCAAGAAAAATATTTGGAAATGAAAATAATAGAAAAAGCCCATGGTCAAGTAACCATGTGGGTTGAAGTCCCAAAGAAAGTCAGAAAAATAGTAAAAATTTACAAAAAAAATTAAAATTAACAGAAATTTACGAATTGAAACAAAATTTTTTCCTAGAAATAGAGTGAAAACGAAGGAAAATACGAATTTGAAATAAAAATTTCAGTATCTTGATAAAAAGAAATAAATCTCTCAATAAAATAGTTAGAAATAGAGTCTTTATAGTAGATAAACAAAGCCAATACGGCCCCAAAACTCTATGACCTAAAAGGACTTAAGAGCTTCCAAAAATAAGGCACTAACAGAAGACTGAATATAAAATAGACATCCCTTAAATTTTGGATGGAAAAAAAATAACCCTGGAAAATAAATCCATGAAAATGAGAAAAAATATGTAAAAACTAAATTTCTATCGCTTTTAAACTCACCTAACGACAGTTCTTAACAAGGTAGATCTGGCTTCGTTGTGGAATGTAATAATCACTGAGGTAGCTGGAAGTTCGTCGCTATTGAACGATTTTTTTCGGCACCTGAAAGATAAAAATACAATAAATTATATGCTCTTTTAAATTCAAACTTCCCGCCACTGACACCCTTTCCATCAGATGCCAATGAGGTAGATGAAAATTTCCATCAGTGATACTATAATTCTTTATGGAACTATGAGTCAAAATTAATAATGAAATGACTCTACCAACTCTAGAACTCCATCTTTGGATTTATAAATAGCGTGATGGATAGAAACAAGTCAGAAAAAAAGGGAGTGGTAAAGGTAACCAACACATAGGCAAACGAAGGATATAAGAAAAGAAAAAAAATGTTAAAACACTAGTAGCTGAAGAGAAGCAAAGAACAGAAATAATTTGAAGAGAAATAGAAGATAGCAAAGGAAAAAACTTTTCTACAAAAGATTTTATGATAGCATGTATTCGTATTATTTCTTTTGAATGATCAGCTACATTAATATGTAGTAAACACAAAATAGGACCTAGGACTTTACCTTGTGGTGCACCTGTTCTTTAAAAAAAATTGCTGAGTTGAAGACATAAAAGTGTGTTAAATTAATTTATATAGAAAGGACAGTCTTCGACATCATGATCTCGCTGGCGTTTACTTAACAATGAGGCGTCCATGTTCTTTATATCTCGACAAGTGAAAATCTAGACATGCAAACACCAGATTTCTACGCAAAATCCAGTTAAACTTGTCACTTTATACGGTCATTAGAGGAGAAACATGGTGTTAATTTATTATATAAGGTCACTGGACAGACACGCAAGTCGTTTAATATTTACGTTTCTGGTTTAAAGAAAAACAATTATTAACATGCAATAACAAAAATCTAGGATTCTAGAAAGGAGAAACTAAGGTAGTAACAAGAAGACTCTTTTTATAAAATAAATAAAATAAATTCCTAACTTGTTTGCTTAATATTTCTGATCCAAATTATAAAACAAAACCAGAAGTAAAATGTCCCAACTAGATGGAGTAATACATGTATTTATTCAGAAAGTGCTCGTTTCAAATTTCTCCCTTTGTCTTTCAAAATTGCTTTATGACCTATGGCAATATTTCCAATAAGTAGGTTTCCATATATTTACCCCAGAAACTACGATAGGTCGGTTTCCAATTTAAACTAGATCTACAAATAAATAGAATTTCATTGATTCTGTCGACTGTATAATTTAGTTTTTAAAAGAATATTCAGTATCTCTGGGTCTGTAATTTTGTAATATATAATCAATGAAGCAGCTACATAACTATAGATAATTTAAATAAAACGTTTTTAGTATATTTGTTTTTGCTTTTAAAAGCTCATTTTACGGATGCGAAACTAGGGTAAATTTTAGTTTTTTAGCTATATATTAGATTCGTGCATCCCTAATTAACAAAACAATGATTAGCCCTCATGTCAGAAAATTACGTTGATAAAAGAACAGTACCAGAATCAAAGCTAAAGTAGAAAATGAGAAGTCTGATATGGATTATACGTTAAGGAAGAAAAATGGAAGAAGGAGAATTAATACAGTCCTTAAAAGCAAAAAAAACTACTGGAAAATCTGGAAGGGCAGGAAACTAAGATGATGAGACTATAAACGATAAAAATTTTGTCGATTTTTAAGCAAACCTTTAATGGTTACTTGGTTTTTAGAAGAATAGAAAGAAATCTTTCAACCATACGATACATTTTTTGTACTGTAATTTTGCTATCGTTTCATGTACTCTTGTTACGCAATTTACATCAAGTTCCTTATGGTTTTAGGATTTTTCTGTATGGTCACAAATCGCAGGTTAGAATTTTTGATATCCCGTATAAGTAGATAGTACAGACCAATCTGAATTTATTCAAATGGAGAAAATGATTATGCATGTGATGTCTTTAAATCATTGAAACGGAATTATTCACCATAACAACGAAAATTACAGTTAAATTAGAGGTTGTATACTACTCTTCCAAATCGAAAACGGTCAATTATAGGAGTAATATAATCTGTACAGAGTACTTAGGTCAGTAAAAGTACCTTAAAATTTAATGCGATATAGAGAAATTCGTTAAATATAATCAGAATTAAGTATATGGTTAATAAAAGTTTATAAAAAGAAAGTTTTTATTAAGATTTCTTCTCATCGTATTAAATTGGTTTAAAAATACGCGAAAATAATAGGTTGACATTGGAAAAAAAATCGTTTTTGACTTTTATTTTTTCTTAAATTCACTAAGAATACCCTCTGATCTTTCTCGCAAACAAATACCTTTACTCAAATGATATATTTCCAAAAATAACCTTCCCCCTCGTTTCCCTATGAAAAAAGTTGTTTAGTAAACAAAGTAAATACTATACAACAACAATTAGAACAAGTGCAAGTGAAAAAGATAAAATAGAATATCACACTGATGAAGAAGAATTAGCTAGAGAGACAGAATGGATAAGAAAGAAGCAGGGAAACAACAAGAAAAGAAGAATGGATACCTCGCACTCTCACCTCCACAAACTGTCTCAGTTAATCAACAGATAAAAGCAGATAAAATGCCCCCACCAATAGTGGTAGCATTGACAACTTTAAAGCTCTTCACGAGGAATTAAACAGAATGGTGACAGGTCAGATGAAGAATGTTATAGAAAAGTCTCAAAATGTTTGGAGGTAATGAGTATTCTTGGTATACCTATGAGAACAAACATAAGAGACCAATCAGAGTTATTGTTAATAAATTACATAATGAATTATGTGACCCAGAGGCAATTGTAGATGACCTTCGACGAAGGGGATATAAGGTATTAGTTCCCCAATGTAAGAAATGCCAGGGCTATGGGCACACACAAGGTTTCTGTGCTAAAGAACCAAGATGTATCAAATATACTGGAAAACATTATACCAAAGATTGTACAAAGCCAGAAAATGTACAGCCAAAATGCATTCATTGCGGCGGTAACCATCCTGCTAATTATCGAGGGTGTATCGTTGCTAAACAAAAAATTAGAGCTGATACTATGAAGAAACCTAGACAGCCAGTACGACAAGTACAACAGGTAAGAACTGACTCTTCAGTACAAAGAAGGAATAACGGAAATCGAGTTCAAAGCTATTGCAGGACCATCAAAAATTTGAAATATTTTAACGGATATTAGTTTCGATCCACTGGACCATCTTCAAGCCTTATTAAGCTAATTACAGATAATATTATTTTTAATCATAGGAAATAATACGTACATGGCATTACGGGTATCAGGTATTTCCCTATTACTGGGTAAATTATCACTAGCTAGCTGGTTGAATTTGTTCCTTCCATAAGGGTCTTCGCCTTTGAGTAACCGACCTTTCGACACGTAGCCACTCTCGTCGAAGTAGTTCCAGGCCAATCGGCCATCAGTCGTTTCGAAACTCTGGAGTGCCATCGGAACTCCGGGGCCAAGCGCGGTGTCTTCTTGGACGTACGACGGCGCAGTGACGCCATCTTTCAGTCTTAAGGCTTTGTTTTCACTCTGAAAGAAAAATTCGTATTTTAAAACTCGTTTAGTACTGTGATTTTATTATCCAAGACGGTTATGTCAACGAGCAAGCCAGTATGAGCTGTAAAAATTAAACACCCTGTATATTTGTGTCATAGATAAAATTCAGTTTACAAATCTGGTCACACGCTTTAAATTTAAAGCAATTTTTTTACGTTCTAATGGTTTAACAATACCACAAAATGATCCGAAAAAATAGCTCTTTACTTAGATATTAGGTAATATGAAGAATAATCTAGATTATTAGCAGGCGGTTTAAATCGAATTCTTGATGTAATGCATTAAATTACGGAAGAGAAAGTGAAACCGTTATGTACAATGGCGATAGTCATAGTTAGCAGATTAACTTCTCAGCGTTAATTATTGTTTCCTTGAGAAATGAATTTAAGTCATCTTAAATCATCCCTTTCACTCGAAATAATATTATTGTTCTATTAGACCGCGGTAGGTTTCATTGTTTTAAGCCAAAGACCATATATATGTATGAGATGTGAGAAGATCAGAGATTATGATCAATATTCCTCAAACTCGTTGTGAGATTAATTTTAATTGTACCTAGAAAAATGTATAACGAAGTTTTATTACAGTTATTTTTTCGCTGCACACTATTATTTAGAAATACCCACACAAAAATCTATTAATAAACTAGGTTAGGGATCAGTCGAATGCTTGTTGCAGTAATAAATGTAAGTTAAAGTCTGGTAAATGTTTAAAAATAATAAGGCTTCCATGTTTACTGAATGCAATTTTCTACAACATTTCAATGTAATCCAACTTTTGTAAGACTACCCGAAAATTTAAGAGATTTCGTCTTTGCATACGGAATACTACAATAGATAAACCTTTGAAGGATTAGTAGATAGATTTTTTTGTATGACCAATATTTGATAGATTAGAGTCTCTATTATGAAAAATAGAGAAATTCATTTTTTGCTTTTAAATAGAGAAATTAAAATATAACCTCTTTCGACACGGTTGTTATTGATTTGCTACTTTTGCATTATTAATTACCGTTAATATTAAACATAAACAGATATAGAGAGGAACAGATTAACGGCTTACCTAAGTAAAACATTTTCTAAAATCGCCAATTAAAAATGGTAAACTTTAATCACGGTTTGCACTCATTAAGTAGTCATTGCTTAGTTTAGGAGAAAGTATTTTGGCACTGATTTTTTGATCGGTTCGTGATTTGACTAAGTTTTTGTTTAATAGCCACAAATTAATTTTGCTATGTCGCAATTCGAATAAATTATACAGTGTGCCAACACTCTAACTTTTTCTTTAATAATTATTAATTCGTAATTTTTCTTATTCTCCATCCATCGTATAGAGCTCGACGAGTAGATTCAAAATCAAACTTCATAGTTGAAAATCGGGACCTTTCTATAAAAATATCCCAAAACTATTACAACTTTCCTTGCTTGTCTTATGTATAAATGTAACTTAAAAAACGAAATTTTTTGGCAGTATGCAGTGTAAATTTATTCTTAATGATTATTCGTAAGTAATATCATAAGGGCATCTATTTATTCACAGGAAATATTAGATGCCCGAATGGTATTTGACAAGACTATTTCACGAGTAACAGATTATTCTGCATACACATAGCTTACAAAACATACTACCTATTGTATACGCATACATAATAAATATATAGGTATTAATTTGAACACTGAAAAACAGGTAATTTATTTAATCACAAAATACTACAAACTTAATTATTTATGGTAAAATTAAAATATAAATTGCAATTTTGGTACACAGTAGGAGTATTGTTTGAAATCTTTGTTAACTCATTGATAACGTTGGGTGTAGGTATAGTAGAACCCACCGATTTATGAGAAAGAAAAAACAGCAAAGGATACCGCCAATAGAAGAAATGCTAATTGATCTGGACATTTTTGAGTGCTTTAATGTCGAAAACACCGTACACTATCCATATACATAAAAATAAAATGATATTTTGGCTATTAGGACCACTGTGCAAAGATTCAACTTAGCTGGAGATCGTTAGGGGTAATTTGCGTAAAATTTCTATATTGATTAACTTTATTTAATATGAATTTACATTTTAATTTCTATAAGGCGGCGTTCAGACTTTACAAGTTACTTGAATTCAAGTAACTTGAAAGGAGTAACCTGAATTCAAGTGAACGTTCATACTATTTCAATATTTGATTCAAGTCATTTCAAGTTGACATTTTCATTTAAATGATTCCTGTTTCAAGTTACAAAAATTGCGTCAAATGATGTGATTCCTGCTGGAATAAAAGTTGTAAATCAGCTAATTGTGGATGGAATCCTAAAAATCAGAGAAAAAATTCTACATTTTATTTTACAAAAAAATACCTCAAATACCAAATAGACGCTGACGCTAGTGTGAACCATCCACGGAGGGTTCTAATTGTGAGGTTATTTTGTATAAAAATTTCTAACTTGAAAAAGGAATCAAGTAAAAGTGTCAACTTGAAATGACACTTCTAAACATTTGTACATATCGTTTGGGCATCTTTACATATATATTATAAAACTTTTTATTGATGAAATGGCATCAAAAAGGGGCCACGAGGTATTGCGCCTTCCGCCCTATTTTTGTGTATTTAACCCCACAGAATTAATTTGGGGACAAATTAAAAAAGAATAAGGCGTTATAACGTGTTTCCCAAATTTGACGGGTTGATAGCAAATTTGGTAAAAGAAGAAATTAACAAAAGTTCAGCTGATGATTGGCAGACAAAAATCAAACATGTTATCAAAGAAGAAAATTCTTATATTAAATTGATTATCAATGTTGATGACAATGAATCCAATGGTGAGGGTTGAGATAGGGTAGGTAAGCTTAATTCATTTATAATATTTATGACTTTATTCACCGTGTTTTTAATTTTAGAATTACAATTTGAGACAAAAATTTTAATTAGCAACGTTTGTGAATCTCACAAGAGATCAGAAAATGAACCTATGGGCGAGGTGGAGTGGTCAACCTCTATTGAAATCTAATATGCGTTATAGAAATTAAAATGTAAATTCAAATTAAAGAAAGTTAATCAATATAGAAATTTTACGCAAATTACCCCTAACGATCTCCAGTAAGTTGGTTATTGAATCTTTGCACAGTGGTCCTAATAGCCAAAATATCATTTTATTTTTATGTATATGGACAGTGTACGGCGTTTTCGACATTAAAGAACTCAAAAATGTCCAGATCAATTAGCATTTCTTCTATTGGCGGTATCCTTTACTGTTTTTATAGCGTTTTTTCTTTCTCATAAAGCGGTGGGTTCTACTATAAATCATTAATGTTGTTGATGGTTCCAGCTGTAGAGTGAGAAGCTCGAGGAGTGGCTGCAGGATCTTCTGTTTTCTGTTTTTTAGCTGGAGGTTCTGAGGCGTCACTTCTAAGGGTGTTTATGATTCATTATCCATTTGCAGATAAGGCTTAACCTTTAGCCAGGTTACTGACTTCTGTCGACCGCATAGAGTGGTTTGTTATTTTTATTTCTTTTGTATTTAACCCTGCCTTCTTTGCTGCTTCTTTAGTCTATTTCGAAAGTTCGTTTCTTCCCACTGGAGACTCATTTACACTACATAAGCTGACTAGCACTGTTTAAAAATAATATTACAAAATTTATTTACAATAAAATCAGAAGAATTGTTTATCGTCGTTTTCTGGTGTCCTAGGAGACCATAATTACTTGTTATCAAAGGTATTGTAAGTTTTGGTGACAACAGCTGTCAAATTTTGCCGCTGGTAAACTCGAAAAAATTACTGACAGGAGCTGTCATACAGTTTTTCATCTTGAAACCATTTGTAATTCAAAATTGCGCGTTTGTGATTGGTGGAAATTAAGACGAGAGAAGTGGTTGAGGTTATTACACAAGATTTTTTTTTTTAATTTTCTTGAAAAATATTTTTTTTTGATCCACTTAAGCCATCGTTAGCATTTAAAATTAGGTTTTGTTATCTCCTGATAGCGAATAGAGTATAAGATGTTGTGTTATGTTATAAACATCTAATGCTTATTCTAAATCAATCGGGTACAAAAAGAAGCGATTACTTCAACATGCAATATTCTGTAAATAAATAGCGGAGATTATTTATCGAGTTTAATTATAAATCTGGTATGCTCTTGGCTCTTCATTTATGTTTACTTTCTATTGATTGCCTCAGTTCTACATTGCAAAATAACTGAAGACCGTAAAAAGTCCCAGATGCATTGCATAAGGTATAATTACTTATATTAGTGAATTCTTAACTAATTTATTGAGTTCTCTTCAGATAAGCAGACGGTTACTAAATAGTTGAAATAATATTATTTTATGTTTAAAAAAAAGCTTTTTAGATCAAGAAGTACCCAACTACAGTTTTTTTTATTTTCGTACTTCATTATTTTAAAATAATTTTTTCAATAACCCAGTAGTCTGAGACACCCTGTGGAATAGGCGCCATGAAAAAACTATCATTCCGAGAACCCCTGAAACTGAAAGGAATAGCAATCGGAATTTGAAAGTTAATGGCAACGAAAAAAACTTAAATTGTTATAGGCGGTGATTATTCAGTTTGTAATATCAGTCTATAAAAGACGATAGTTATGTAAGTTGCCAAATTAATCAATCAGGACTTCTATAGCAGAAATTATTAGAAAACCGAAAGTACAGAATTGAATAATTATGAAGCACCGTAGTAAAAGTAGCTAGGTCAGTTAGAAATAGTCTGGAGACACAAACTACAATATTCAAGTTTTTTAGATTATTCGTTTATAAAAACAGAGCATACTACCACAAGGTGACGTGCTAAGCCCTATACTACTTATTACACACATATTACAACATTTACAGATCATATCAAATACTATTAAACGAGCAAGGTTTGTATGTATGTATGTGTGTCCAGAGGATCTCGAAATCCACTCGTCATAATTCAATGAAACTTTCAGGGTAGACTAATTCCTATCTAAATCGGCAAAAAATGTAGGTCTCATGTCTGTGAAAATTCGATCTTCCGAGATATTTACAAGAAAAGTTAAGCTTTTAGTTTTATTTCCTAGCAACGGCACATAATAATAACTTGTTTCTATAGTAATATATACTATAAAGGATAGATGAGTACAGTAAAAGTGGGGATATAACGTCACATTCCATAGGCGTACTTTGCAAAATAAGTTTCTATAATATAAATAAGGTCACAGCATATAAAATATATATATATACGCACTTCGTAGATTAAATTTTGAAGATATATTATTTACAAAAAATAAAAATAAACTTTATGCATCTCACACTTTAACATTGAACGAATTAAATTTAACCAATAAATAACAAGGAGGATTATATGTTGGGATTAAACTTTTTTTAATCTCTTGGCATTAAAAATAACGCTTCAGTACTTACCTAAACTCAAAGATTAAAAAAAAAGTTAGTTCAAGAACTATCTTTAAAAGTCACTGTCTTCACTAAAACTACTGGTATCACTATAATTGTCTTTTCTGAGGTTTATTATTATCGGTTCTATTAAATTATCCATTGATATATCCACTTTCCTAAATGAATTTTCCACATTTTTAACATGACCAATGCATTTTCCCCAATGTTCTCTATTTACATCTGAAACTGCCTTCAAAAACAAATTTCGCACATCAGGAAATTTAAATGTTTTATTGTTTTGAGAAACATAACATTTTAATAATTGAGACCAGATCAGTTCAATGGAATTTAACTCTGCGTGGTTCGGAGGCAATCTGAGAATTTTAATTCCTTTTTCTCTGGCCATCTCATCTATAATATATTTTTTGAATTTGTTTTTATGTTGCCTTGCTATTACTAATAATTCTGCCTTCAAGGATTTAGGAGGACTGATAATATTTTTAGAATGAAGCCATTTTGAAATATATATTAATACAAAATTCTGAATCAATTAAAATACATACGAATAAATAAAGTCTGACTTATCTGTCAAAAGAACAGGTTTATCTAGACAAAAACTATATTAGGCCGATTAGATGTATTAAAATTTAAATTTTAACTACAAATAAGCATTGAAGGATGAGGTAAAAATAAAATTTCTACCTCTTGAATCTGAAAGAATTCAATTTTAAAATTGCCGCTTTATATAAAAAAGCAAAGGTTCATTTGACGGACATAAATAATTTGCTTGTCAAATGACAGCCATCTCATAAATTCAAAGTTGAAAATACAACGTTGCCAATTTAATTTCAGAAATCATGGGTTTAGGTAAATATTTATAGGAACGTTGAGTAACACTGTTAAAATGGGCACTTGTCAAAATGTGACACCTGTAAAAACGTGACAACTGTTAAAATGTGATACGTGTCAGAATGTAACAACTGTCAAAATGAACAAATGTCAAAATATGACACCTGTCAGAATGTAACAAATGTCAAAATGTCACACGTATCGTACATTTCTTTATTTATTACAAAGATCTAACCTAACCTAAAGCTAATCTTTTTTTTTGGCGGGTGGAAATGCTTTATGTACATCGGGTAAAGGTTCTTCCCTTCCCCGATAGTGTGAGACTACCCCTTACGGCTACTATTTTATTATGCGGACAGTTTTAATATTTAAGTTTTCATTATCATAGAGAGAGAGAGAAAAAGAATGAATGCTTGTACACGTGTACTATTAACGTAGATATCAATTTTTTATTTTACAAGAAACTTTAAAGAGACATTTAAAATTCTCTATTTTCATAGTACATTTTAAGGTTGATTGTGACTTTGTATTTTCCAAGAACAAATTGTAATGTAATGTACGAATGAACTATTTTTGTAACTGAAATTTTTTGAAAAAATATGATATCAATATCTGCCACACGTTGAGAGTCTGGTCACAGATTTTTGTGGAGGTTTTTAGCCAAGTATGAATATCAGACCTATAATTTTCCTTTACTGCAGATCAATAAATAATAAAATCAATTGAACATAGTTTTTCTTATATAGTGATAAATAGAGTGAGCTTCTGTTGACGGGACCTGTGCCCTACACGCTGCTGTTGTCTGTCCCGGAAATGGGGCCTGTCCGCCGTGACTATTCGCGAAGATCAAGCGTCAGTAGATGTTGCCCTCTAAAAGGGTGAAATCCCCAGAAACTAGGCAACTTTAATGCATTTAACTAACCTCTGTGACAAGCAGTTGATAAACGTCAACAACAGCTGCAGCCAATTGAAAATTAACACTGACAGCTTTTTTAATTTTCCCGCCTACTTTCAAGCCAATCGCCAATCAACTTTTTATTTATCTCCCTATCAGTAGTTCAAGTAGATGTCGCCCACTCCGTGATTTTCGCGAATTAATTAATAATTTGTCATGTTATAAATATACTTAAATTATATATTCATTGGGCTGCTTAAAAATGTAGATTTGAATATTAAGAGCGAAGCTTGGTGACCAGATATTTTCTTTGAATGATGTAACGAAAATCAACAAACCTCCAGCAAAACCACTTTAACACCATGAAGATCGTGTAAACATTTAGGAAGTTCATTTGACTTACGGTTCAAAAGTAATTTAAACTTCGAGGAAGAAGTAACTTTTATTCGATTTTAATTATTCACTCTTTTATTGCTTTTGTGTTCTTTAAAATTACCTTTCTTTAGATATTTTTCACTGCATTCCTAATGCAATGTGAGTTCGAAAGAATATTGGTTGGTCAATATTCACTTTCGAACCAGATATTATTCGAATTTTGATTTAGCGTGAATTCAAAAAGTGGAAAAATCCACAATTTGTGATCTTATACTTTATACGCAACATTTAAGAAGCCTAGAAAGCATTGGGAAGCCTGCTGTCGCAGGAAATATGCCGCTATGTACAATTCCTGAACTGCAAATTGAACTTAAGATTGAATCCACGCTAACAAGATTTTAATTTTTTTACCCGTTCGCGAATTTATAGTGGGATATTTTTCCTCACAAAGTTTTTTTCAGTTCATAGACGAAAATGTGGTTAACATTTTTATTTATTATTTACGATTATTTTTTATATTATAGATATTAAGACCCCCAACTATACTTTGCAGTCTAGATTTGGATCAATACATAAACTACATACTGTGTGGCAATAAAACAACTGTAATAGAAAGTTAAGAATTTATTACGGAATGTGGAATACACAACAACATAGTGGTTGAATTTATATCGTAGGTCACTTAATCAGGCATTGCACTTGGACTACCGGCATTGCTTTTCTCCTAATGCATACAAATATGGCGCTGTATGTAAACAATATCCTCTATTAGATACCCATTGAATAATTACGGAATTTCTATAGTAATTCACTCCAGATGAAAGTGATTGTGATACGCTCATTGACATAAATAAAACGGTAAATATCACCCAAACGGCCTATTTTATCCTTAGATCCACTTATATTTCTAAAATCAACATACACGTACTTAAAATTTTGTAAAGATCAAATGGAAAGATCGGAAATTGGAAACAAAAAACGTTTTTTAAATTCCAACTTTGGTTAATTTTCCACGAAAGATTTCTCCAAAACATTGTTGAATTTAATAGGTATTTTTATCCATTTATGAGTGTCACAATTTTTTAATAAAAATTTAAATTACACTTACACGAAGCGGGTCAAGTGTGAAATCGATAAAATTCGAAGAGGTTGTTGATCAGGGTCGTTTTTGATGTTTCAAGTAGAAAAAAAAGAGACGTCTTTTCACTGTCTTTGGTCCGGCAATTTGATTTACATCTCAGAGTTTTTTAGAATGTATTGATTTACAGCATCTTGCATAATGAAAGATGAAAGATACTACATTTTCTGTTCTATTTAAAATTTTAAGAATCCTCAAAACTTTACTTTTGTTGTATTGTACAGCTTTTGTTTTATTTTGCAGATAAAATCAGATGAATTTTTTTTTATTATAAAAGACACTCAAAGTTGAAGCAACATGGTCCCTGTCGTTCCTTGAGGAGCTGACAGAAATTAGAGAGCGGCTTTTTATTTTTATCAAAGTTCTGCTATAAAAAATACAAAAATCTACCAAATAGCGGGTCATCCACTGGAGTTCGACAGGTTCTTTTTGCTACACGTTGGTGAAACCTTTTTTGTATAATAGCAACACGATTGTGCTTATCCATTATACAATTAACGCCTAAAATCAGCAATTCCAAAGGATTATGGGATCCAAAAAACTTTCTTCCTACGAAAGAACATTCTCTTCAGAAGTTAGAAGATAGAGACAATCATTCCTTCTAGCTTGACACGATGTGGATGAGCAAATACACAAGACTGGAAATGTATGTTCTCGGTGTACTTGCATATTGAACTCTGTTTTTGAACGAGCTACAGGCATTTAATCAAGATGGCTTTAAATTAATTGACTATCCATTTGCCAGATTATTTCCGGACTAAATAAGTATTTGTCCAATAGACGAATGGTTTCCAGACCGAGATAAACATGTTTTTAAAAGTTGTGCTTACTGTGTATAGTTTAAACCTGAATAAATAGGTTGAAATTTGTTTTAAAATGCAAAAACGTCTTTAAATAAGGCTACTAATTAATCGTAATTGATTGTTTTTGTTATATGTTGTATTGTTTCTTTAACGTGTTTTGTTGTTCTTGTATTGTTTTGTCAAGACTTTAATTCCTTGTAAATAAATAATTAGGAATGAGTATACAATAAATAAATATACAAGAATTGCTAATATATGATTTTATGTTTAAGAAAGTGTTTCGGAACGTGATTGCTTGCGTTTTCATTTTGTAAAAACATATTTAAACTTATTTATCCGAGATAATTATTTGTATTAATCGAATTATTCTTATATAATTAAAAACGAAGTAACTGCTAATCAGTGTTTTTACCAATACCAATAAAAGTTACGAGTAAAATAGAAAACTATGTGTCGCGCGATTGCTAGATACACCTACAGCTTCCTGTTTTCGAATATTAAAATAAACTGCCAGTACCGTACAAGAAAATAATTACAACCTTTCTTAATTAATTATAGGTTTCTTTAAATTGCTTAACATTAAGATTAAACATGCGTTTATAAAATTGTAACTTCCTAGCAATAAGAGATTTATGAGACATTTATACAGGGTATTCCTGAGACCTCTTACCATATTTTACTAAGATAAAAAAATAAAACTGTTAGATACACGTATAAAATCTAAAAAATACAGCTCGAAACCTTTTCTAATATTTAGCATATTTTTTTGAAAGTTACTTATCATCCTCCATACAAAAGTAACATTAAAACTAATCTTGGACATTCGTCTTTGATGTCGAAATCGAAAGATGTGCAATCACTTCTGAGCATAAAATAAATAATTGAAAATTGCAAGTAGATATTTAAACGACCTTCGCAAGATCTTCTAGAACTACTTATATATTGATTCTCGTAAATGTCACTTTTACTTTTAATTTTATTATTGCTCTGTAGGTTGTAAGCATTCACTTATCGTCGTATCTATCAACATTGGTCGCGACATATCCGTTTATTGAAAAGGTTATGCCTACCCAAATCTTCCCTGTAGCGATACTTTTATTTTACTAATTTGGCACAAGGTTGTTGGTTTTGTAGACCAGTTCTGGGGCATCTAATCTAGAATATTAACTTATATATTTTGTAAAAAATAGCAAACTAAAGTTCCTGTAACATGTGGTGCACTAATGACTACTGTTATAGGCTCTACATATTTCTGTCTCTATATATTTTTTTGTAACAATAAAGGTATCTGCTTTATTTTCAAGCAACACCTATAATAATTAGAAAGAAAAATGCTTGAAAAGCATATAAATTAATACAATCATAAACTGATTTACGAAATTGGCAATTGAGTCTGGGCATCGTCAAAATGGGAAAAAAAGAAAATTTTTGCTCTTATACAATAATTTTATAGAAAATACACGTCTGGTTGACGCTTGACGATCATTAGACGAGTCTGGTAAGGCTTTCGGGGAGTTCCACATTAGCCAGACTGTATTTTAAGCTGTTATCATAATACAGGACATCATCTGGTAAATTTTCATAACTGCGACAACGAGGGAAATTTTTTTAATGAAAATTTTTCAGTTTTTCACATGCCAGATATATTATACATACTCACAGATAAGCCAGTCTATTTTTTTACTTAACTTCAGGATATCTCTTACTAGTAGAACTGTTTTTATTATTTTCCGCCTCAACCCATAGTATTTTTGCTTAGAATTACTAACCCTACAATTCTATCCATATTTGCTGACTGGGAAAATAAGTACCGAAAATCGTCGCTACCTCCTGGACTACAAAGAGCAGGTGCCAATGGTTTCAATGAAGCCAGTCTCTTTGTTTTCCATTTCAAGAAATCTAACAAGTCTGGGAATAGTTGCATCTGCTCTCCTTCCAAGTAATTGCGACAAATGGTGTAAACCGACGAGCATTATTGTTATCTCTTTCAACCTTTTTGGTTTTCTTCATAGACAATTAGTGTTGCAATTATTTCTACTCGAATTGATAAAAAGTAAAAGTTGGTTTAGAAATTTTCAATTTTTTAACTTTATCAGTGCTCAATTTCTTCGTTGAAACAAATATACGGTTCGTATGGAATAATATGGTAAAATTAGGCTTTTTTTTTAAATTAAATTCTTATAAAATCAGCAAATAAATAGAGAAAATGCGATCTTGTCTTAGGTCCAGACAATTTAACGTATTCGTAAAGTTTTATTAGCAGGAATTTAACAATGATTGCATGTGAAATTAATTTCAGTAAAGAGGCCTAGCGTAACAGGAAATTTAACTAATGTGCGTGAAACAATTAAAGTTTGAAGCTTTTTTTTGTCTCTCGGTTCATAGAACTTGTAACATAGGCGTGTATATACCCATAAAAATTAATGGTACTTCACGAACAAGTCAATTATGTCAACAATCAATTAAATTAACGATGAATAGTTAATTTAGGCATATAAATGGAAAATAAATGTGTTGCAAGTCAACCATCCGAAGATATTTTAGCTTAATTGTTAATATTTAAAAGTAAAAATTTATTTAATACACAATGAATCTTCAACTTTATGACTTTGCGTTGTCTTTTTTGGTAAAAAATTAATTGTGATAATCATAAAAATAATTGGAAGAGACAACAGTGAATTATGTAACATTACAATAGATAAAATTGCTTGTAACTTTGCTCTTCCCCAATATTCTTTAGTAAAATGTTCTCTAGTGGATAAATAGAGCTCATTTCAGCAAAAAACCAAATAGGATTGACCCCTTTTACCCCTAATATTCCACGTCTAGACATTATGAAATATGTACAAAATCATTACAACAGATTCAAAGAAGATTTCTCAAATTTTTGTAGCCTCCAAATCCCCCTGGCGACTATGGAAGTCCTGCACATATTTTTAATTAAAAAATCGCAAAGTTGATTATACAAGAAGAGTTGTTAAAGCACAACTTCTCCCCGACCTTCAAATCATTCTAATCCAATAATAAATGTGAAATTTAAATGTGAATTTAACGATTTTTTTTTTCTTTAATGATGGCGCATAGCTGGAGATTTCACATCGCATAATTTGATCGGAGAACCCATCAACGTGATATGTTGCGAGGTTAATGGCTGAACAGACATTTCACTTGCTTCACTTCCAGATCATTTCCGCGATATTTATTATACAATTATAAATTCTTTATTTTGTGTAAATGGAAAAGCGGGAAAGAAAGTAGGTATAGCTGCAGGATAAGAGGCATAAAGGGTTCAAAGATTTATATAAGACAGTCAGGAATCTGTTGAAGACCGTTTCAAATAATATTTAATAAACACCAATTCGAAAAATCAACAATATTTTCAACAGGTTTGGAATTTTGGCCATAAAGAACCCTTCAATGAAAATAATCGGAAAATGATTTACTGGAGAAATAATTAGCATTAAAGAAAAGGGAATATATCTTTTCGTTTTTTTCAGTATCCCCATTTTTTCATCATATCGGTGAAATCTTCATTTTTAACTATTAAAACTGACTTGTCTTTTGTTTATAACAATTTCCATTGTATACAGTTTGACACATTTCCCACCACGATATTTTTTTTAAATCACCCGTTAAGTATTCTTATTTTATTTTCTCTTGAATCTCGAAACATTGCCCCAAGCAGTGTTTTGTTTAAACAAATAGACATTAAAGTTAAAAAAAAAGCACTAACACGCTCAAGACTCATTAATTGCAAATTTAAAATTCATTATACCTGTGAAATATCCTAAATTTTATTTTTTAATGAATGCGAATCTTTTTTCTTTAGATTCTACATAATGTAGTATTGTAAAAGGTGTATGTATTGTGATTGTGAAAAAAATCTGACCTCTTGATCTTAGCTTTTCCTCACGTTTCGCAGTTCCTGTAATCCAGGTGCGTAGTCAAACTGGAGGAGAATGTGTGTAAATTGAGATGTAAATGTGCAAGCGTGAATCCAGAACTACATTTTGGGAAGAAGCTGCTTTGATAGCAATAATTTGTAGGTTCGTGTAACGTGTATAGACATCATGTCCCATAAGAATTAGTTGGTTCATGTTTTCTCTATTTGTCAGTTTCCTTCCAGGATTAAATATGTCTTCGATAGATGTCCTTGTTGCATTCAGCTCACTAGCCAAGCTGATGAAGCCTGATAGGCAGAAACAGCGCTGTTCTGGGATGTAAATTCAATAAACAAAATCTCTAATGGCTTTTCTACACTGATTGTTTTATTTCATAGCGTTCGATTTTAAAAATTAAAATGTTACGCCCATGATATCGGTGACAACGGAGTTCAAGTTCCGAAATTGGCTGTTTGTAAATAAACAATGATGATAATTGGCAGGCGTAACATCTGATGAGTAATTATTAAACATTTAATTCATAATAATTAGATATTGCGACTATTTATGGAATTGTCTACCATCTGCATACCGTGAATAGGTTTCATTTGAGTTGATAGCGTTTAGCAATAAAAAATTTAATTTTGTGGCAACAGAATTTTTAATGAGAATACTTTTTTATTTATTGTAAATCTTATATAATTTTAATGGTATGTCACAGAATAAGAATGGGTCACTCTCAGTTTACAAATGAAGAGAATGAGACCAAATCTTCCGACCATGTAATGAAATAAAATGACAATTAAATAATTTCGACAGTAATTTATTGCAATACTTTGTAATGTACTTATAATATATTTTGTAGATCTCCCTGGGTGGTGCATGAAAATCGATTCTTAAATTTTTAATTCCGACAGTGCTCTACCGCTTTTTTTTCGCAAATAGCTCAAACTTATTGAATTCAACCTCAATATATTTTGTTCACGTGTAAATAGCCGAAAAATTTTAGCTATATTTGGCCACAGTACAAAATTTAAACTACGATTTTCGTCCATTTCTGATTAGTAACGGTGTACGGATTTTAGTTAAACCCGATGCTTTCCTTTTATAGACTTCAGTAAGTATCCAATCAATAGACGAAATTAATGCAAAAGCACGTAAAATCGGGGTTGAAACATGACCTTTGTGTAAATTCAAAGTATGACGCAGATACTCCCTCTATTTGAGCATTACTCCTATGATTTTAGCACGCTGATTAAAAAACGACTTTCACGGAACTTTACCATCATTTTGAAGACTTTTTTTACTATTACCCGCATCAACCAATAGGTTACATATAGTGATGAATAATAATATCTCGTAAAAAAGCGATAAAATTTTATGTGTTAGATTCAAATCTAGTTTAAACAATTTACAAAGAAAAATAACTTATTTACGAAAAAAAAACTATTCTTCTTAAATAACAAGAATCGTGGGGCACTTTATGTGGAGCTACAAGCAAATCAGCAACTTGGTTCCCATAACAAACACACTTTCTCTAACCTGAACATATCCAGAACCTTTTCTGGCAAATATTTTCAAAACAAATACAAACTGATACAAAAAACGCTGGTGACGATTTTTACTGAAGGGAAGTAAAAATAATATTAAGTCCTAGCTAAATCTTAAGAGATTGTATGATCGATCACCGTTAGACCTATTGCTGGATCGAAAGATAAAGGATGATAAAATCAAAGATAGAAAACTATGAAAAACGAAAAACAATCAAAGCAATCCTCAAAAATGGCTAACTTCAAGGAGAACTATTCTCGTCTATTATTTAGAATGTAGTGATCGAGAGCCTGATAGAACTGATAATGGATTCTTTGCAGTTGATTATGTAGATGATTTGTGCAAATTCTAAGATGTGATCTAGGGTGATATAGGAACAGAAATTAATCGGTTATCCTACGAATTATACTATTCGTAAATAAAATAAAATTCTCAGAATAAGAAAATTACTCCATACTGCATAAATCACATGCCTGGTCGCAAATGTAACGGCACATGGTCCAGTAACTTTGGTAAAGTGTTTTGTAAAAAAGAAAAATTCAGTGAACCAGTTCAATTTGGTTGTAGCTCGATAGATTCTAGAAGAAAATCGCCAAATATATACAGGGTGCGCCACGCTCAACGGGACGGAGCTTACTGGGAAATCGAAAAATGTTATGAAAAAGTTATTTGGCAGGAGTACGTAGGTTAGTGACGACTACATTTCTAAATTAGTTAGACATATACAGGGTGTTCCAAAAAATCGTGATATATCAAAGTTATGTTTTTTTTAATGGAACACCCTGTATTTTATTTTATTTTTGAAGTATATTGAACAAAATAATGTCACTTTATTAAGGGCTCCCTATACCCATTCTTGATAGTTTTCGATTTAAATGACTTTTTTTGCGAAATTAATATGGTTTAAATACATTCATTACACTTCGTCCCATAAAAATTAACTAACGCATTTTTGTTTATTAATTGCCAATTAGGAAGGCCATCGATACGAATTATTGTAATGTAAAGTTTATTTACAGGGTGTTGTTAATTGAGAGTTTCATGACAATACAATATTTTATACGATTACTGCGTTATTCTAAATGGGACACCCTGTATTTTGTTATTGTAATAAAATGGTAAAACAATTCCCTTTCAAATTACTACAAGGTTCCCTATACCAATATCCACCAATTTCAGACTTATTTGCATTATTTTACCTGCATCAATAAAAATCGGTATTTTAAGTAAGCTATGAAATAGACAAAACACTAGTTTGCTGTCAAACTGTGACAATAGTTTAATTTTTACCGTGTTATTAGCTGTCGTTCAGATACAAAATGAAAGAATATACAGTTGAAGATAGAGTTAATATGATTTTCATACTCGGAGAATGTTTTCAAAACTGTCTATTAGCATCACGAGTTTATGCAGAGAGATATCCCTTAAAAGATCATCCTCGCAAAGAGGTATTTGAAAGGCTGCTAGCAAGGTTTCGTGAAACCGGCAGTGTTTCTTACAAAAAACGAGATATTAGAAAGCTCGTAACTCGCAACGAAAATACAGAGTTGGAAGTTCTCCAATCACTTATTGAAAAACCAAACACTAGCACAAGAGTTATGGCCAGGGAATTGGAAATAAGTCGGACTAGTATCAGAAGAATTATTAAAAATCATTGTTACCATCCATACCACATTCAGATGCACCAACATTTGTATGGAACGGATTTTCACCGTAGATTGGAATTTTGTTTATGGTTTCTCGAAAAAGCGGGAGAAGACAAATTCTTTTTTGATAAAATATTATTCACAGACGAATCTACGTTCCATAATAGTGGACTAGTGAATAGACACAACTTTCACTATTACAGTACCGAAAATAAAAAAGAATTTAGAACGATAGATCGTCAAAACCGATGGTCTTTAAACGTTTATGGAGGATTAATAGGAGAATATGTTGTGGGACCGTATTTTTTTAATGGCATTTTAAATGGACGTAAGTTTTCCAGATTCCTTCAGAGAGATTTTTCTGTTCTGTTAGAAAATATCCCTTTGAATGTAAGAAGCAGAATGTGGGTACAGCTCGATGGTGCTCCCGCACATTTTTCTCCCATTGTAAGATCATTGTAAGAAAAGTGGATTGGTAGAGGTAGTCCTAACAATTGGCCCCCTAGATCTCCCTGTTTAACCAACATGGACTTCTTTTTATGGGGGTACATTAAAAATTTAGTGTATCAGACTCCACCCACGACTGCCCAAGATATGAAAATTCGTATCCGTGAAGCGTTTGCAACCGTAACGCCAGAAATGTTTTGAACATTTGTTGTAAAGTTATTTGTTTTGTCTATTTCATAGCTTACTTAATAAAAACGTGTTATAAAATTACCGATTTTTATTGATGCAGGTAAAATAATGCAAATAAGTCTGAAATTGGTGGATATTGGTATAGGGAACCTTGTAGTAATTTGAAAGGGAATTGTTTTACCCTTTTATTACAATAACAAAATACAGGGTGTCCCATTTAGAATAACGCAGTAATCGTATAAAATATTGTATTGTCATGAAACTCTCAATTAACAACACCCTGTAAATAAACTTTACATTACAATAATTCGTATCGATGGCCTTCCTAATTGGCAATTAATAAACAAAAATGCGTTAGTTAATTTTTATGGGACGAAGTGTAATGAATGTATTTAAACCATATTAATTTCGCAAAAAAAGTCATTTAAATCGAAAACTATCAATAATGGGTATAGGGAGCCCTTAATAAAGTGACATTATTTTGTTCAATATACTTCAAAAATAAAATAAAATACAGGGTGTTCCATTAAAAAAACATAACTTTGATATATCACGCTTTTTTGGAACACTCTGTATATGTCTAACTAATTTAGAAATGTAGTCGTCACTAACCTACGTACTCCTGCCAAATAACTTTTTCATAACATTTTTCGTTTTCCCAGTAAGCTCCGTCCCGTTGAGCGTGGCCCACCCTGTATATATATATATATATATATATATATATATATATATATCATTTTAATTATTTTTACATCAAAAGTAAAAGTATAGTGGTGATAAAAGTACAAGGATTTTTTTGTTGTGCCTCTATTAATATATATCTTCAGTTTTATAAAAATCAGTGAGAATTTTAGAAATTATAACGCGGTTATGACGTTTTGGCTACAGGTTTGGGATCCTGGTTTCATTTCTCGTAATGCAATTCTCTTTAATAACAGTCTCGTCTGCCAAAAATTTCCATCGAAATTTGCGGTCTGACATTAATGCTCTTTTATTTCGAATGAAAAAAACATTAAAAACTAAATTGAAAGTAAATTTAACGCTCACCTACTTTTACCACATTCGAATTTTATTTGAGCAGTTAATATGCAAAATTGGTGAAATTAAGTTCAAGATCGACGATTCTTGCTTGCTAAGGAACGCGCTAGATTAAAATTTATTTCTAAATATCTCATAAGCGACCAAAATAGACTCGGTCCTAAAATAATATAGTATATTTAAGAATTTACGCTCGTTACAAAAATTCGAAATCGAAAATTGGTTTCAAAAAATAAAATAAAATAATAAAAACGTAACTAAATATATAGGGTTTCCCCGAATGAGACGTGTGGGTAGAACGGGTCATAGTAACGTTTATATAAAAAAATTATAAATTGGAAATGTTCATTTTTTAAGTATTTTTTTTGTACTTTGTACAATTTTATTTTGCGTAAATTAAATGTAAGTACTTTTTATTTAATCTACACCATAAAAACTGTTATTTTAAATTTTGGTGAATTCGTCTCTCTCAATTTATTTAGTCTATACAATAATAAAATGTTATTTTAAATTTTGGCGGATTCGCCTCTATCAATAAATTAGATTTTTCTAGAAATGAAATTTTCTAAAAACTTATTAAAATTGAAGATAGTCTGTTTTTTTAGAAAATGAAACACATGTTCTATATTCTCAGATTAAATTCGTTTTTAAACGGGAAAAATCAATGTTAGGGAAACTAAATAGAAAAGAATTCGTTTTCGATGGTTTAGCAAACTTTTGGACATCTGATACAGATGTTTGGAGGGGTCATGACCCTTCCCTGTAACAACGCTTATGGTAATATCTACCTGTTCAAATAAAATTGTAATTTGTAATTTGTCTGGCTTGTCAAAATTTACATAAAAAATGGATATTTTATTCACACTCGTGTTTTATTTGGTTTAGACAATGTCACCTTCTAATATTACAAGAGTTTGTTTTTAGTAAAAAAATCAACCACCAATAAATTTGTCATATTTCTATTTTTTCTGGGAAGTATTTTTCGGCACGATAGAACACGTTCGGTCGTTAGTTATATACTCTCAAATTTCTACAGATAATTACGAATTTATGCGTAAATGAACTTTACCCTTTTTCTCTAAATGCATTTTTTCAAAGGGTAAAGGAAAACTCCGGTATTTTTTGACCAATTTTGATAAAATTTTGGCCATCTTGTTTGCTTTTAAATACTCTAGGATAATAACTTACATTGTTACGAAAAATAGCAGGTATAAGCTAGAAAAACGACCCTCTTTTTCTCAAAATGCACCATTTTTTTTTGTAATTTTAACATTGCCAATCGTTTCTTATACAAAATTCGTTCTGCGTAAACCAAATTTTAATTTGTTTGATTTTTTTTGTAGATTCTAGGTCCATTTATACCCTAAAAACTCACTTTTTCTCTCAAAAATGGCTCAAACATTTTTTTAGGTAATTTTGACATTGCCAATCGTTTCTTATACGAAATTCATTCAGCGTAAACCAAATTTTAATTTTTTTGTAGATTCTAGGTCTATTTATACCCTAAAAAACTCACTTTTTCCCTCAAAAATGGCTCAAACATTTTTTTCGGTAAGTTTGACAATGCCAATCGTTTCTTATACAAAATTAGTTCTGCGTAAACCAAATTTTAATTTTTTTGAATTTTTTTTGTAGATTCTAGGTCCATTTATACCCTAAAAAACTTACTTTTTCTCTCAAAAATGGTCCTAACATTTTTTTTCGGTAATTTAGACATTGCCAATCGTTTCTTATACAAAATTCGTTCTGCGTAAACCAAATTTTAATTTGTTTGTTTTTTTTTGTAGATTCTAGGTCCATTTATACCCTAAAAACTCACTTTTTCTCTCAAAAATGGCTCAAACATTTTTTTAGGTAATTTTAACATTGCCAATCGTTTCTTATACAAAATTCGTTCTGCGTAAACCAAATTTTAATTTGTTTGTTTTTTTTTGTAGACTCTGGGTCTATTTATACCCTAAAAAACTCACTTTTTCTCTCAAAAATGGCCCAAACATTTTTTTTCGGTAATTTTGACATTGCCAATCGTTTCTTATACAAAATTCATTCAGCGTAAACCAAATTTTAATTTTTTGAATTTTTTTTGTAGATTCTAGGTCCATTTATACCCTAAAAACTGACGTTTTCTCTCAAAAATGGCTCAAACATTTTTTTTCGGTAAGTTTGACATTGCCAATCGTTTCTTATACAAAATTAATTCTGCATAAACCAAGTTTTAATTTTTTGAATTTTTTTTGTAGATTCTAGGTCCATTTATACCCTAAAAACTTACGTGTTCTCTCAAAAATGGCTCAAACATGACTCAAACATTTTTTTAGGTAATTTTGACATTGCCAATTGTTTCTTATACAAAATTAATTCTGCGTAAACCAAATTTTAATTTTTTTGAATTTTTTTTGTAGATTCTAGGTCTATTTATACCCTAAAAAACTCACTTTTTCTCTCAAAAATGGCCCAAACATTTTTTTTCGGTAATTTTGACATTGCCAATCATTTCTTATACAAAATTCATTCAGCGTAAACCAAATTTTAATTTTTGAATTTTTTTTGTAGATTCTAGGTCCATTTATACCCTAAAAACTCACGTTTTCTCTCAAAAATGGCTCAAACATGACTCAAACATTTTTTTAGGTAATTTTGACATTGCCAATTGTTTCTTATACAAAATTAATTCTGCGTAAACCAAATTTTAATTTTTTTGAATTTTTTTTGTAGATTCTAGGTCTATTTATACCCTAAAAAACTTACTTTTTCTCTCAAAAATGGCCCAAACATTTTTTTTCGGTAATTTTGACATTGCCAATCGTTTCCTATACAAAATTCATTCAGCGTAAACCAAATTTTAATTTTTTTGTAGATTCTGGGTCTATTTATATCCTAAAAAACTGACTTTTTCTCTCAAAAATAGCCCAAACATTTTTTTTCGGTAATTTAGACATTGCCAATCGTTTATAATAACATTTATAATATCCAACACTAACAGAAAAATGATTCAAATGTTTTACAACTCTCTCTCATTTTATAAATACTTTATTTTTGTTGGCTTTTTATTATGCACCTAAACGTTCGGTATTAAGCAGCTTTTTCTATACTTTATACTAATAAAATACTGGTGAATCAACTAACGATTTAATTATTCAAACTTTCAAACTAGTTTGATCAAAATAGTTGATATTTCAAACTTTAAAAATGTATAGTTTGATTTGATTTGATTCACAGCACCGCTAGGCTTGATTTTCTAAGCAAATCAAATCAAACTCGCGAATCTCTAACCGTAGAATATAAATTTTTAGTCAGATTAGGCTAAAAATACGTGGTAATTTTCGCAAAAACCGTTAAAATTTACAGAAAAAAATATATCAATTATTAAGGGTGGCGCATTACGTAAAAATTTTGGGTTTTTGGAAAATACTATTCATAAGAATTTGTGATGGAAGAGCCATTCAATTAAAATACTCAAAACGAATGGTAACAGGTAAGTAATGATCAATTTGTAAATTATTAAAATACTAAATAAATAGTTTATAGAGAAAAGCATTGAATTTAAATGTCTCCAAATTTTTTTGCGTAATTTCATTCACGTGTTTCGACTTATAAAGTCTTAATAAGAGAGAAACGCTGTTTTCTATTTTACTATTCAAAGATTATGTTTAAATTAAAACTTTTACGCTCGATAATTATTTATTTTTTTAATAGAAAATTGGGTTTTGGATTTAAGCGCATCAATAAAGAATAATAAAAAAAGATTTTGAGTTCCAAATATTACATCAACCCGCCAAGCATCGCTGCACCCCCTTACTTCTCACTCATCTCTACATCCCTGTCTTCCGCTTTCCACCCCTACTGAAAATCAGCTGTTTGAATAACACACCCTCAAATAGTAATTCACATATTCAATTAGAAACGTGCTCCTTTCCAGTTTAATTGGAGTATTTTTAAAAATATTAAAAATACGCGAGTCTCACCTTCAATTCTCTACTAGTCTGTAAGTAAAAAATAACAACAAACATCCAAGCGACGGAAAAAAAGACGAGCACTTTGACATTGCGGCGCATTTCAAAATTTTCGATCACTATTCACTTACCCGAGATAAATTTCATTGAAAAATTATCGCGAAACCATTGAAAGAAACGAAGATTATTGAGCCTGAAAACAGCCTCGTTTGGCCGAGTCACAACATTCGCAACGGCCTGCTCCGCATTACTGAAAATATGAGTCAGTCAACGCGGCTAGTGGCAGCTCGATTCAACAAAATCGCGATCGGGGATTCCGCCAGTGGCGTATCACCAAATCTGGAAACCTTTCTTGTATCATATTATTTCTCGAGTAATTTTTAAGTTTTAAAACAAATTTGCTTGATTGCACACCTGCTAGGATCGGCCCTGCACATTCTGAATAAAAATAAATTCACTTTTAACCCAAGCAGCATTATAGTGACAGAAACTGGTAGCTATTAATAGCTGATTATTACGTAATTAAATAATAATCGACAGTAATATCCCAAGACCTTGACAAATAGCCGACTATTTTTATTGTATCTAAATTTCGAGTTTATTTTAGGATCAATTCGTCGAGACTTAATTTTGGCATTAATAATCTGAATAACTCCCGAGAGCTTTAGCTCGAGGGAGTTATTCTTTGATTATTAATGCCAAAATTGTCGAGACAAATTGTAAAATATACGAGAAATTTAGTAGCAATAAAAATAGTAGCTAATTTGTCAAGGTCGCGTTATATTTAATAAGATTATTTCCCGAGTCACAAAAAATTCTGTACGTACGTATAAATTATACTAGTTTTGCTCTTTACTGTCTTGGCAGGTACGTTTAATTTAATTATATTATCAATTTTTTGAAGATTTTTACTCCCGAATCTACTCATTGTTTTTTAACAAAATGTGTCAAATTTAATTCTGTAATAAACTTTAATGGCAAACTGTCAAAATTCAGATGACGCGCGCCTACTATGTTTGTCGTAAAATTACATAGAAAGGAATGAATGAATATATTTATAGTTTCAGAAAAAGTGCGAAATCACTTGGATTTGTGTATTTGCTACTAAAGATCGATAATTTATTAACTATAAGCAATTTTATAATACCATTAGTATAGGTTTTATTTGAAAAATTTGAAATTTACGGGCGGCTTCGTTATTGTTGGATACCGTCCTTCAGGTGAATATTGAGGACGATGATCAAATAGCTGAATATTTACCACCAAGGTGAATAGTCGCTTTATTTTGTTTTGATTGGCTGCGTCAAATCAGTTTCCAAGCACGTGATTGGTTAAAAATTGATATTTGACAGGCACTAAATCTAACCCTACTCACTAAGAATAACTTCATTTTATTTTTGCCTACCTACACTGTAAAAAATAATTAGTGATTTTTAACATATTTAAACCGTAATTTAATGTAATTTTACTACATGAATTGTATTTATGTAGAAATAAATACAATGTAGTAAAATTACATTAAATTACGGTTTAAATATTGTTACAATCGTAATTTAAGGTAAAATCACTAATTATTTTTTACAGTGTAGTTATAGTCACGTACAGTTCACCGCTGGGAACCACTTAATAGTTTTATAATATTTTGGTGCCGCAATGATGGTGTTTGAAACGTTATAACTACTAAGCGAGACTACCTCAAAGTTGCAAAAACATTAAAGTGGAAAATAATAGTTGCAGCTACCAAACCATATCACTTAGAAGTGGCAGTGATGTTAAAGTGGGCGTGATAGTTTTAGTGTCATTTTGGGAACCATTAATATACCTTTAAAGTGGCGGCACTTTATTATATGATTGCAGTAATTCTCGCCACGTTTTTTCCACACAAAAACCACTTTAAAGTTTTATTTTCTAAACGCTGCTATTTTTGAGATCGCCATTATGCGAAAAATAAACGCGCTATTTAAAAAACTTTTTTTCGTCAGTACGGCTTCAAATTTACTACATTTCCATACATAATTAATGATTTTAATACCAAAGATTGAGAAAAAAGATAGTTATTTAATTTCCATGATAAAAAATTGACAGATTTTAACTTTTTTCTTAAGTATCCCAATGGCGCGTAGCCATATTTCGAGCTAGAACATCTATATTTGACAGTAAACTTTTAATCGTTCCAATTTTGGCCTTGCAGTATTGTTAAACCAATATTCTTGTATTTCCATAATAATATAGTAATGAAGAATATCACTGGGTGGGATTTTAGTTTCTGCCATATTCAAATATTTCATGAGAGCGCCATTCTCGCGTGACGTCATTGTACAACAACAAATGTACGTCATGTCATATTGATACTATGAACTTCCTGAGAAGGAAGAATGCGTAGGTATTTGTAACAGGGTGGGACTTTAAAAACAATACTGTGTTATTGTACCCACATATTTTTGATCATGACTTACATTTGGTATTTTTTTAATATGTAGTGTAAAAAGAAATTAACATGAAACCTGAAACTTGAACCATTTATTTTGACTGTTAGGTTCGAAAGGAACAATAAAAAACAACTTTTCGGCACAACACACGATTTTCTAGTATCTGGATTCGACATTTTTATCAATTTTCGACGCAAACTTCATGCACACAGGTCGGAAGCAGAGTACGCACTGATCGACCGTTGTACAGTGACGTCACAGCGGGCGATGACTCTGCTCCGTCGCACCTTAGCTAAAAAATTAAATATCTCGGAAACTATCACGTATCAAAAAAAATTTTTTTACGGAATTTTTTTATTTTTAATAGACTGTATTGTAAGGTAAAAATCAAAAGTTGCTGATATTCTTCATTATACCTAATTATTATTCAGTACGTACCTACTTAAGTTACCAGTTATGTCAGGTTAGAGAACTACAGATATTTGAAATTTGAAAATTGGGTTACGGGGGTTTGTCAGTACGACCTATTCAATGAAAATATTTTCAACTTCCGGTTACTTCCGGTTATACCGGAAGTAGACATCAACTTTGTTATTTCAAATGGCATGTACCATTTTTCTTTTTATTTTTGGACTCAGCATTAAATTTCGAACAAAAAATTATTAACATACCACAGGTCTAAGTTTAACAGTTTCCGAGATATTTGAGTTTTTTTGTAAATTATTTTGAAAAACACGCATTTACTTTAATTTCCGTATCTGGCTTAGTTGTTAAGCTATTAATTTCAAATTTTATACAGAGATTGCGAGAATATCCTTCTAGCATACACTGAAACGTCAAATGCGATATTTTATACAGGGTGTCTAGAATGTTCATATTTTCAATTCTCAATAAGTCGATAATTTCAAATGAAACACCCTGTATTTTATTATCATGCCTGAATCACTTTGTATTCTCTTTCGATCTGCATCAGCATTCCCTATACCTAAAGTTACGTATTTCAGAGTTATTGCTAGATTTATTATAATTTGGAGATATCTTACATAAATTGGTGGGTAATATAATCTAGCATGCCATGAAAATCGAAAAGACAGTTGTAATAAACAAACTACTGGACAATTATATTATTTTATTTTCTAACTTCGTTCAATTTGGAAGTAACAATGGCTCTTCTGGGTTACAGTAATGAAGATGCTATGAATTGTTTTAAAAGATTCTCCCCAGAAAAGCCACTTTCACTACAAATTGAACGAAGTTAGAAAATAAAATAATCTAATTGTCCAGTAGTTTGTTTATTACAACTGTCTTTTCAATTTTCATGGCACGCTAGATTATATTAGACACCAATTTATGTAAAAAATCTCCAAATTATAATAAATCTAGTAATAACTCAGAAATACATAACTTTAGGTATAGGGAATGCTAATGCAGATCGAAAGAGAATAAAAAACTGATTCAGGCATGATAATAAAATACAGGGTGTTTCATTTGAAATTATCGACTTATTGAGAATTGAAAATATGAATATTGGACGCTCCATTCCAGAGACCCTGTATAAAATATCGCATTTGATGTTTCACCTCAAGCTAGAAGGATATTCTCACAATCTCTGTGTAAAATTTGAAATTAATAGCTTAACAACTAAGCCAGATACGGAAATTAAAATAAATGCGTGTTTTTCAAAAAATTTTACAAACATCTCAAATATCTCGGAAACTGTTAAACTTAGACCTGTCGTATGTTGATAATTTTTTGTTTAAAATTTGATGCTGAATCCAAAAATAAAAAGAAAAATTATACATGCCATTTGAAATAACAAAGTTGATGTCTACTTCCGGTATAACCGGAAGTTGAAAATATTTTCATTGAATAGATCGTAGTGATAAAGCCCCGTAACCCAATTTTCAAATTTCAAATATCTATAGTTCTCTATATATGGCTAATGAGCCACCTTCGTGACACACCCTGTATAACGTGGTAAAGATTTTGGCAAAAATGCTACTTGGGAACGTTCTCTGCCTGGTCCAATAATCCAGCCAATCTTATTTCATACTCGTCAAAACTCAGTACTCGATCTAAATTTATCTATTCAGGGCTGTTCCTGAGGCTTTTCCGCCCCCCGAAAAAATAAAATATTAAATTTTTTTGTTTTATTTTTGTATTAATTTTGATATATCTTTGTTTTGTCTACAATAATTCAATAATATTCTATCCACCGAAGAATTTGCTTACAACAGGGGCTATCGGGGATTGCTGCGTGCATTTTCATTTAAAATACACTTTAATTGTAGATACTTCTATTGGTAAAAGTATTAATACACATGAGTCTGAATAAGTTTTTTATTTAAAAATGCAGTACAAAAGTATATAATAATAATAATAATAATAATAATAATAATAATAATAATATAAGTGTATAAATATAAAAAAAATGTACATCTTGTAAAAATTTGTAAACCATCTTTTTCGATTGAAAATTAGGATTCTTGTTATTTTAAATTCGTATAAAATCGAAAATAAATATATATAAAAATTAAAAACGAATAAAAAAACGGTTTTTAGTGTTTTTTTCGATAATTTTGAGGTTATGTTGAAAAACGGTCAATACAAAAGTTTTAGATTTTTTAATTATCTACAACTTTTATATAAAACTTTTTTTCGATAGGATGCATTTTTCAGCCACAAATTACAAAAACCAATATCCAACCCTCAAAACATATATTTATCTACCCCTCCCCCCTTCCGGAACTTTTAGTCAGTCGTCTTGATTTTTCTTAATTTACTTATAATTTACCCTAAATTCTCCTACCACCCACATATTGCTAAGAATTTTCCATGAATTCGGGTATTTAAAATCGGTTTGTACAGGTAAGTAATCGGTTTTAAAATTTTCAAGAAATTAGTTGTCTCGGTGCACTCACACCCGAATTTTTACAATTCAGTTCGGTTTTTAACTAACGAGAGAACTACCAACAAACTTGTTTGTCAGAGATAAGTTGCCTAAGAGTTTTTTCGGTTACAGCGTTCAAGGCATGAGTCGGAACTGCCGAATTATATAATACACATAAAACGTTATCACCGATTTTGACCGCGTGACATTTATGGTACTCCGAACACCAATAAGTTTCAATACCGACGTTTTCAGAATCATCCGGAATTACTGAAATAACAGTAGAAGAATCTGATTGAACTTGTTCATCGAACGTTTTTTCTGGTTGAATTAAATTGTTTAATACGGCCCTGTAAAAAAACGTTCTTAGAATGTCGAGACGATGCGAGTTACCGTTCGTCGTTTTCTTTGATGACTGTTGCGGACTTTTGGAGATCATATACTTCTTTGTTGTAATATTTATGAGTAAATGCCTGCAAATAAATAATATACAGACATTTTTATTTAATTCTTAATGCTGTTCTTACCCTAAAATGCTGCTGTCGATATTGTAGGCCAGAGGAAAATTTCTGGGAATACATTGAGAAGCTGCATTCAAAATATCAGTTGAATTTTTAAAACACTGTGTGGCAGAATGTTCGATTTCTGTTAGTGTAGGTGTGGGACCACAAAGACAACATATTTGAACATCAGGCAAGAGCGTGCATACCACGAATCGAAATGCAACCTAAAATTTAATAAATACTCTTGAACGAGCAAAATAAAAATGTATTATACTTACTGTTGGACTTTTATGAGGCAAAAACACAGGAATATCTTTTGAGTCGGTGGTATTTTCTGAGACTGCAAGGAAAGACAGCAGTCTTAACTCATCTGGATGTAAGGACCACCAACTTTCAGTAGCTGCTGCTATTTTACCATCAACTAATACACAGCAAAACATGGAGTCTACACATTCAGTGAAAGAATCCAAAACAACCTGCAATTTTTATAAAATTTGGCCCATTTCATGACAAAGAAAACAGTTAATAATACTAACTTGTATTAAATGGTTCTCCGAACATAATATTGTTTCAACAAATCCCACAATATCAGATGAATGCTTATTGTTTGAATCACCAGAATCTAGTGAATCTAAAAGTCTATCAATAACTGGTAAAGAAACTCTTAGTTCTCGTTTCAATCTTTCAATGTTCCTTTGCATTTTTATTTCTTTAACTCCTACTACTAGTACCACAGTATTGAACACATCTTCTAATAATCTATTTAATACATCAATTGAACATCCACTTGCAGCACCAATTATAATAATACTAAAATATACATTAATTATAGAGAAAAAGTTCAATTCGAAAAACTAAATGGTAGGTACCTGTCTTCAAATTCTCTCCAACTTACAGCATAATCATCAGTTAATGTTTCCAAAACTTCAATTCCTAAAGGTTTTCCAAACATATGGATCCCATTTAATGAGCCAATTACAGAAAAAGGGAGCTAAAATAAATATTTGTTTAATTTTTACTAGTAAGATTTTTTCTACTTACTGCTTCCGAATTTCCTTTTTTTCTAGAGAATATCGGCAACCCTCCTCCAGATGTACCACATATAATATAAGCAGACATTGATAATGTTTCTTTTAATTTATAAACTTTCTTTAAAAATAATTTATCTAATTCTAGACTTTGACAATTCTTCCTTAGCAACGTAAATATAAATATAACCAACAATTAAAAATATTTTCTTCTACTCTCTTTCTTACTGGCCCCTTCCTTTTACGCATTCAACCCACTATTTACTAAGATTAAAGAAATTTAAATTAATATTTAAAAGCACAGTGACTTGAATCTCATAAAAGTTGATAATTGCTACAATAAAATATTCAATGAATACAATGCTTTAAGAGGGGCCTTGCCACTGCCGACCTCGTTTTCAGTTGGCAATACTGAATATGCATAAAAATTTGACGATTTTTTGGAGAGTTAATCTCAAGAACGGAATTTTTGTTTGTGGAAATATTTATACCCGTTATAGCTTATACATTGGAATAGGACATCTCCTTTTTTGAGTCAATTTTAAGGATTAATAAAAAAGATATCAGCCATTTAGTGGAGGTGTGTTTTTGACAGTTTTGACAATTTGTGATCACCAATTTTAACGTGAAAAGGAGATGTCCTAAATGAAGGATACAGAATTAATTTCCGAGAATACCAATTCGCAAAACTTTATAATTTTTGAGATTAACTCTCCAGAAAAATTTTTTTTATGTAAGTTGCCTATATCCCAGTAAGATTTTCTCTTTCCATAGTTCAGGAGTTTTCCGCCTGACACTTTGAGACAGTGGCGCTTTTTGGTTTTATTTTGAACGATGTATGCAACCAGTTTTACGAATACGAAGTTAGGAAGAAAGAAAGTTTATATGTTTAGAACTGACATTTTAGGTTATGTTGGCTAATTTATTCGTGTGTTTTGCAATTTTTTTTAATGAGTAAATTAGTATTAACTAAAACCAGTTCTTCAATTTAAAGTATTTCAATTAATGCCGTATACCTCATGTAGGACATGTTTCACTTTAAAATTGGTGATCACAAATTGTCAAAAGCACACCTTCCACTAAATGATTAATATGTTTATTATTCTTTAAAATTTGTTGAAAAATGAAGATGTCCTATTCCAAGGTGTAAGCTATAACGGGTAAAATTATTTCCACGAACAAAAATTCCATTCTCGAGAGGCTGTTCAAAAAATCTTCAATTTTTATGCATATTCGAAGGAAGTGTGAAAGTGTGCAAAATTAGTGATTAGTAATATGGAGAATGTGCAATTCAACTATAACAGTTTTTTGTGATTTTTATTCGTGCATTCAAAATAGTGTCTGCATAGTTGGGAATCACAGACATTTACAGAAATTAATATTTACAGTATGTCTCACATATTAACCCGTCCATGGGACTCTTGATGTAGGTTTGTTACACATTTTATTTGCTATTATAACTTATAAAAAATAAAACTTTATGAAAACTTACAATTCTTGTAATATTTCGCTGCAATCATTTGGGAATCCCTCTTCTTCGATGTTCTGTTCTGGGACACTTTCTTCATTAAATCTAGGAATATGTACATAATCAAAAAATTGAAATAAAAAGCTTAATAACTTATAAAAAATATGGTTAAAACATAACTTTAGAAAACTTACGATTCTTCTAATATTTCTGTGGAAATGTCCCTGTTTTCTCTATTTTCCCAATTCAATCGCGCTGCTGCAGTGCACTTGTTCTTCTTTCTAGTTTTACGCGAACTTCGAGGCATCTTTGGATAATATCCTACCCTATATAAAAAATAATAAAAAAAAATTGTGTCTTTTTTCACAAAAATGAAAAGGGTGTCCTTTTTCACCGAGGAGGGTAAACAATCAGAATCTAAAACCTAAAAATACTGTTGTGTTCGTTTCACACCACTTTTGTACCGTAATAATGTAGCTCTAATGGAGACAAAACAGCAAAAAACTAAAAACTGAAATGAAAAAACACACCAATGTTGCCGTAATGCCCGCAACCTCTAAATTATCAATTACTAAAAAGCTGTTTTTCACTTTTTTAAAATAAATGTACATATTATATTTTCCATTTAAAATATTTTGGAATGTAATATAAAAACGCTTTTCATATAAATTCATATCGTATATTGATAATAAAGAAATATCTAGGTAGGTATTTTCGACACTGTTCTGATGCTGTGGTAAATAAATAAAGTATAAAGTTTAGTATGGATACTAAATACGTGTCACTGGTTTTTTGGGTAAAATTTTAAAGTAGGTTTATATTTGTATATTATTCTTATAGGAAAAATCACACTGAATACAATGGTGACATTAAAAAATTTGTAAATAGCCGTCTTCATTGTTAAAAGCGATGGTTTTTGGTGAGCATTTTAATTTTTCAACCCTTTTTTTTGGACTTTTTAACGAAAACAGTGACACGGACAAAAAAAATTTCAAGGGATGAAACATGAACAATTTATCATAACCCATGGTTTAAGACTTGCAGCGATTTTTTATCTGTAACCGTTCTATTGTTATATACAAATTAATGTTCCAACATTAACAATTTTTTTTATAAAAGGACTTGCAGATAATTTATTGTGGTTACAATGTTGCATTTTGTTCATAGAACGCAGTTTTTTGTGTCGATAACTCATGTATTCTGCAATTGTTTAAACAAATAGATATTGATAAAAACATTTTGCGTTTGGGGCTGCCAATTATTTATTAATTCATTTTTTAAAAAAATTCTTGCTTCACCCTAAAGATTATACATTTATATAATTCTCAATTTTCGTATGAATCCATTCATGTTTAAATATTTTTTTTATGTTAGAAATATTATTTTCCGAGCTCCATTCCTATCTGATGTATTTAGTGAGATTAGTCGCGTGACAGCGCTATTCATATTAAAATAAACGGATTTATACGAAAATAATTGAAAATTAATTAAATTAATAAAATATAAACTCTATTTTGATGCTAGAAAAAAAATAGTAAACAAAAAAAATGAAATTTCCTAAAAATAAAAAATAAAATTTCTGTCGTGGCTGAAGCCGGTATCGAACTCATGACAAATGGATTATTAGCGCTCTCTGCGACAAGACTAACTGTGAAAATAAAGAAAATTTATTCTCTCAGATTCCTTAGATATCCCAAATAATATATTATATTTTAATACTAGCAGCGCCACCTAGCATACAGGAGATTCACTGAAGTCTTAAGATATCTATCTCTCTTCATTATTGCAGAAAGACAGTGATAAAAGATAAAGATAAAGATGGGGATTTTTGGTGTTTGTAGTTTGGCATACCTGTCGCGACGCCCCTCTTAAGTAAATGTACTATTTAAAATTTATAGTTAATTTTGTGGATTAAAAATGGCGACATTCTTCAGGTAAAGCGACATCTGGCACTTAGAAGATAAAAATATATTCGTTTCCAAAAGGAATCTGCTGCATTTGCGCAATTCATTCACGTTCGAATACATCTATCACTTTTCTGTTATCCTGATACAGGATTTGAAAATCAAGCCCGATCTCGCATCCGTTAAATAGTGATTGACGATGATAATTAAATGCGCTCTGGTTGGTTATTAAAATAAATGTAATGTTTTATTACACAGGTAATCATTGTTTTTAGTAGTATAATATTGAATTAAACTATATTAGAAAATCATAGTCAAAATAAAAAAAAATATAAATGAAGGGTAAATAAAATCGTGCATATTATTATTATGGCAGTCTATATTTAATCAGATCAATATTAAATTAATAAATTACAAAATAAAATAATATTTAATACTATAGCGCATAAACAAAGGACCAGTAAAATATATTAAAAACAATAAAAGCGACTGGAAAAGCAATTCTGGATTTTTTGTCAATCCACATGGCAACTTCTTGAGGAGTCATTGTGGTGAAAGTATGTTGTGGATGATTATTGTTCGACTCGGGTATTGGAATAGTTGTTACTCTCTCATTATCGATAAGTTCATCTTGACTATGGGTGATTGTTGGCACCATCAAAGAACTTGGAAAACTCTGAAATGAAAAAAAAACTTTTATTTACATGAAATTTTATACACAAATAAAATAAAAATGTAAAAATCGGTTTTATTTTTTATTTTCTAGGTTTCTCACAACTGTAAAGCAAATGCGCCATCAATTATTAGTAAGTCGCCTCAGAGCGCCACGGCAAATAATAATAATAGCCGTCCCTCCCCCGCACAAGCTGCAGAGCTTCTGGGGTTCACTCGTAAGTGGGTGAATTGAAGGGAGTTATTATTATTATTAGATATTATTATTTCCTTTTTGAAACTTACGTGGACAGTCAAATAATTTGCTTGGGTATTTCTATCCGCAATTTCTCTATCTAAACTAGTAAGGGATCTAGCCTTATGGAGGCTATTCATCGAACTTGCTTTTCTCACTTGTTTTCTTGCTAGACTAGGAGTTAAGGCACCTTTTAAGATATGAACGCTATTGTTTTTCTTCATTTCCACTTTCTTCCTAAAAAGTATTATGAAAATATAAAACACTTGGCTAACATTATTAACAGTATTTTAAGATTGATCCTTACTTTCTTCTCCAAATTACATTCACAAATGCGAATTCAGCCAGAGAGAAAAATATAAAACTCGCACATGCTAAAAACCAAATTTCACTGGCTTTTATATAGGAAACTTTTGGCAAATTTTTACTCAGTCCACCATTCAGTGTTATAAATGAAAGCATTGTCGATGCACCTAAAATTAAAATAGATTCATTACATTTTTGCAAATTCATGCTATAGCTGGAAAATTCCCTCACTCGGATTTGGTTGACATTTTTGGTTATAAAAAAATAAGTGATCCCAATTTTCAGCTTCTGGCATGCAGTATAGCGTCCCTAAAAGTAAAAAAGCTACTTTTTCGTAAATCATTTTCTTTAGGGCGAGTTTTAACCGGACTTACTTAAAATTTGGGATGGTGGTAGATCTAATATAGAGATAAAATCTCAATTTTTTAAAAAAAAATTGGCAGCCAAAATAAAATTTCATATATCTGTAATTTTCGCCTACCCAAAAATTGTAGGAGTAATTCTATTTGGTGAGAATATACCCCCCTGATTATTTAAGATTTCCGTCGATGATTTTGCCAAAATTCTACTTTGCCGCCAAATCTTTTGAAAACTCTGAAAGTTCCTTTGATATCATTACGGGCGCTAGACTACATGCCAGTATAGTTGAAACTTAATAATGTAATAAAATATTACGTTTATATTTAATAAGATACAAAAATGTGTTTAAAATATTCAAAAAAACTATTTTTAGAAGAAGATCTTTAACAATACAGATATTACTTACCGAGAGTAACCCTCGGAGGAGCTGCATCAGCTTGCAACCAAAATGTCACCCATGACGTACATACTAGTAATATGGATGGCAAAAAGTAATCCATTATGTAATATCCCACTTCTCGTCGTAATTTTAATTTAAATGTTATGGCACTGTAGTTTCCACGTTTTCCTAAAATAAAGAATTTTTAATGATCACTTAATATTTGCTTAATCTTAATTGAAAAAGGTCACATGGCTAGATTTAACTCCAAACTCTGACCTCCATATATGTTCCTCAAAAAATAAAGTTGAAACTTATGTGTCGTTACATTGTTTCCCCTTGAAAGGGTAAGAAGAAGAAAGTGATAATAGTTGACAATAGTTGGTAGCACCGGTATGAAGTTTTTAGTATTGCTGTTGATTATTATTTTAAAGAATGATTTCCAAAGTTTAATGAAACAAAAATTATTTATCCCATAATTTTATCAATTTCAGAAGTTTTTCTTAACTTCCTAAAATTTTTAAAAGTGGATATTGTTACTTTTCCAGTTAGAGCCCTCATATACATTAAAAGATTTTAAATTAAATCTCTCATTTTCAATGCATGGGTTCTAAACAAACGAAAAATTATCTAATTCCTTCGTTTTCTGGCAAATTTATAATAAATTTGGCATTAATTGTCTGTCTCCTGCGCAGTAAAAATGGCGTTAGTCATCCCTTACAGTTACAATCATAATATTGTCATAATGACAACTTTTCGTCGACATGGTCTCAAAAATCAATCTCCGAGAAGATTCTTCCGAAATCGTTAAAACCGGAACCAAAAAACACGTAACTTTTAAACCTTCCAAAGACAAACGTCCAGAATGGATAAAAAGCAACTACAATATGTATATGATTAATACAAAAAATGTGCATAGAAGCGATCGACATAGAAATGCGAAAAAACTTTGTCAACTGATGAATTATTCGAATGCTTTAGAACGTGAGAAACATGATGAAGTTATTACTCAATTTATAATTATATGTTTTGTGATAACCTCACTAGTCCTCGTTTTTTACTATAACTGGTATTAAAACCCATTTTTTTAATGTGCTAAAGGGCAGTGGTATTGAGTTAGATCAGTAGTGAGTTTTTCCAGTTTTTATTCCAACAAGGAGGTTCCAAAAAATGTAAAGTTCGATGTTTTCTGTTAAAACATACTAAAAAGATTATTAAACTTATGGAATTTGACTTTAACTTTTGAAATATCTAATGTAACAATCACATCTATACTAAACATAAAAGAAGAAATGTCATTGACTTTAAATAAATTTTTTGAAGGCCAAAACCTATTGTGTTTGATATTTTGGAAAAATCCAGAATTTGAATTGTCACTGCTGTAGTTATCACAAGTCAACCTTGGCATCTTGTATGGATACCACCAGAGTAATTAAAAAATAAGAAGTTTTTAGTTGTCGAATATTATACTCTTTCACATACCAATTCTTTTTATTCCATGTACACTACTTTCATAAAAAAAGACATTAAAAAACATACCTTCATTTTCCATTCCGTCAATATTAAAATTATCTGGATGCATGCCAGTCTCAACCCATGTATCTTCAACCACAAATTCCGTTAGGTGAAGATTTTGTGCTACTATGAACGGATTATTTTCTTCCCATTCTAAAACCAAGCTTGACGCGTTGTAGGCCCCTAAAAGAAAAAGTATTTTATAGAAAAATAGTATACCGACTCTTTTCGATATGGAAGAACTATTCTCTTAACCTTTGATATAGTTTTTGCATTTATTATGGTGTTTTGATGATATAGATACGTGACCAATCGCCATGTAAATGAATCATCGTAACACGTTGTTACAATCGATTTCGTTTTTGGTATTTTCAGTTTGGCAAGAAGCTGGACAGGCCATCCTGTATTTATCTCAATGTATGACGGGAGCAAGTTAAAAATATACGTAGATTCTTCTTCTTATAGGAGGTTTGCTATCATCACAGCAATCGTGACCTTGTCGACTGCAGCTCTGAACAGTTGAACATTGCTACAGTTAAACCAATCCCTCGGGTTCTTTAGCCAGGACACACGGCGTCTGCCAATGCTCCGATTTCCACTAATCTTTTCCTGGAGTATCAGTTGGAGAACTGTGTATTTCTGTCCTCTCTCATTATACGACCCAGGTATTGAAGATGGAAAAGAACGTTAATCCCAAAAAGCGCCTCTCGTGTTCCAAGTGCTTCGTGAAATCCAAATTGTGTGATGCTACATGATACATAGATGGGAGATGCCAAATTACGTTTTGATAGGATGGACTCATCATCAGAACTTCACTTTTTGAAGACACCCTCATTTCCTAGCTTGCTCAAGCCTTCTATTGAATTCTGATGGAAGGGGTAACCAGGATGTGGGTAAAAGCAATTTTAGATAAATTATTTAACCAGAAAAAAGGTATTAAGAATAGTATTAGTTTTATATGAAACGCGCTCTACTCACAACTAACCCAAGTGATGTCGCACACTTGATAGTCAAACGGAAATTTCTTCAAGTTCATCCAGCAGTAGAAGAGAGTACTCATTCTGTAAGCGTAGATAACTTCTCCATCGGGATATATTTGAACAAAAACATCTTTTCCGCTGAGCCCCATAAGCGTGGACTCTTTTTCATTGGAAAGAAATATGTGAGGCACCCATATTTTGTTTCTTAAAACTTCCTCTCCCATAATTATATCTCGATTAGGAGCCACCTCTTTATATCTCAGTCTATTATCTCTAAATCTTAGTTGGACTAGAATATGCGCCTTCAGTTGCTGAAAAATAAAAATCAAACTTCGTTAAATCGAGGTACGTCATCTCTCCAAGAAGAGTTCTACGCTAGAACTACTTTTTGACTTACCAAGTGGTCCGCAGACTCAACATGAGTCATATCGAAACGAAAGTGCACCACAAGCGGCCGATCTGGAGGCTTAATAAATCTGTCATACCGACAGCTGTCTGTTAATATTGTAGTAAACTCCTCCTGTGTAGTCGTGTTGAAATTGGGAATATTCGACAACGGTGGACAATCGTCGACGATAGGTATAACAGGCGGAGGGAAGGTGTTACTTTGGTGGTTAGTCTGTAATAAATTTGTTTAAAATTATTTTGATCTAATTTTGAGGACTTAACGAAGTAATCAATTAACGTCTGGGCGGCATAGAGGAGTATGTCGTACAGGACCATGTTTCTTTAAATGACCTTTAATTGGTGTAGTATACTTAGATAGTAAACAGCAAGGTGGTTAGAATGAGACGGAATTATTGATATAATGAATCAAAACCAGCAGAAAAGATGAGGAAAGGCAGACCAAGATCCAAATGGATATAGGAAGTTAAAGCAGATCTGATTTTAGCGAATGATAGAATAAACTGAGGAAATATAAGTAAGATGGAAAGACAAAGGATATATAAGCTTAATCTATATGTGCCTACATGAATTATTTATACTAACCGTAGCTGTAGATGTAGCTGTAGTTGGTACTGATGTAGTAGTGGTAATTTGGTTAGTTGTTTGGGTAGATAATACTTCTATACTTTGGTTAACATTTGGAATCGTTAAAGCTTCTGATGTTGTACTTTGGTTTACTACTGTAGTTGCTACTGGTACTGGTAATGTGTCGAACGTTGTATTTCTAAATAGAATTGTTGTTACTGATGATGTAGATGCATCTCTTGGTATATTCATTATTGATGAGCCAGTTGAATCGTCAATAGATCGACTAAATTCAGAACAAAATAAAAAAAATCAATCGTGGATTAAGTCGCCGAAAGATATTAACATTAGATATTATTTTACGTATTTTTTGCTACTTCTGAAAACAACCTTCAAGTAGAATAAATTGAAACGTTAAGGATTTTCCGTATTTTGTGTTGGTTAAATATTGAAATACCCTCTATATTTATAGCATTTTGTTACTGCAGATCTGGTTGATGCTGTTTTAATAAATCACCGTTCATGATTATACAACCGCAAACAATTAGAAATAATTAGAATTTTAAGGTTGTCATTGAATTGATATTCTGATTTTTTCCTTCGGTGAATGATTGACTATCCATGAATTATGAATTAATACGCTACCTGGAAAAATTAAGACTTACTTTGACTAATTTGAAATGGCATATATTAAGAATTCAATTGATTTTAATTTTGCGCCTTCCAGATTAAAAAACAAAATTAAAAGATTACTCTAGTTTTTCCGCAGTTGCTATAAAATCGTCTCTTTTGTGTTAAGAGATCAATCAATCACGTAGATTTAAGATCCATATTATGTCGTTCATCAAGAGATGTTACTCAAGATTGCAGTTGCTTTACATAAATAGGTATAAATTAATCTTTAAGAATGAGGAAAAAACGTTATTATTAATTATTATTTTCTTCTTTTCTGAGTTATTCTACAAGAGAAAACCTCACTGTTTTCATAAAAAGCCTTCAATACTGGAAAGAAGAAAGTTTTGTGGTTAAACAACTGCTTCTTATCAGCGCCAGCGCCCTGAATGACAATATTAGACATAAAATAATTAACCCACCCCTACGTTTGGTTACAATGTTTGCAAATTTACAATTTGAAAAACAAATCTGCGTCATCCCAACTCGTCTATATAAGTTAGTAAATCTCTTCAATAAATTTACGACCGATAACAAATTCTTAATTAATTTTTTAATTACAGAATAATCTCAGATACTTTGAATTATTGTTTTATTGCTATGGATGCTTTGTTGTTTATTTATTTTAATTATAACCGGGAGTCAATATTTAATTTTGTTGATATATATGAATAATAGTAACTCCTATAAATTATGTATGTATGTATTATATATTGTTCCAGATTTTAAATCAATAGAAGCGGGATATTACAATTGAATATTGCTATTAATTTTCCTCCCGCAAAAATATTTTTTTTTGTTAAAAATGGTATGTTAATGGGAATGTTAGGGAGTTATCTCTTCCCTACCACAGTATATTTTGGATTCGTTATTATTAATTGTGTTTTGATGTGCGTTGATTGTGTAACTGGTGGTTTTTCGATCTTAGTCATCTATGCGGTTTGGCTACTTGTTTATCCTCTAGTCGGAGGTTTTGCTAATTCCAAATTGTACTTTTAGGAAACTTATCACTTATCAATTACCTACACGTAAAATATTTATGTATCATCTGTAAAAACATAGAATAGGTATACAAAGCCAATAAATTAAATTAAGATCACCCTGTGGGTGGTATAATTATTTAAATAACTATTTTTCTGAAAGTACAGTTTGTCATGAGGGAAAATACGCCTGTACATACAATTTTACAATTCTGGTATTACCTTAAAACTGTGACTAATAAAAAAACATTTTGTATTCATACGAAGTTCCAATTGCGAAGAAGATAATTTCGTTCCGAAAATTCATAAACAATATAAAATAATAAAACGTGAAAACGATATAAAAATAACAATGAATTATGATTTCGATTCGAAATAAAAGTATTTTTAAAACAATGGCGAATCTCGTTTCATCTAAGAATAATATGAAGCAATAAAAATTATTTGAATTAATAAATATTTAAGAACCAATCGAACTTGAGGCGTCACAGCATTTTATATGCGATGCGGACGCTGCGTTAAGCCGTGTCTCCACTATGCAGTTGTTTGCCTGAAAAAAGTATAACTCCAATAAAAAAAAAGTAAATGAGAAAGTTGTAGATAATTAAAATATTTTCAAAGTCATTTTATTTAAAAAATTGCTCTAAACTTTTTATAAGAAGAAAATAGGATAAAGATCGTTATTCTCAAAATTGGAATAGATGAACTTTGATATTAAAAATTAATTTACAATTAATCCTTAATACCGTTAGCGTAGAATATTTGTTTTAATTGTAATGGATACATTAACAGTGCATTTAGGCTCTTCGAATTGTATTTTAAAAGATTGTTGTCATAAATAATTAAATTACACTTAAATGTGAATAATTTTGAAAACTTACCTTAGAGAAATATATTTTTTACCAATCTACACGTCAAAATCCATAAGAATTAGTTCATATGAGGACTGTGGGGAGGAGTCTTTTTTATCAACTTTCCTACTAATATATTTTTTTCGTAAAAAGCCATAAGTTTTGTGACAACATATATATGCATATTTTAATTCTCAATATACGTGTATGGATGGAATATTACCAAAAGGGCTGGTATTAAACAATCAGAAAAAAATCCAAATCAACGAGTCTCAAACACGCTTCCCTGTTATTGCATAAATCCGTCTCTGGATCGATGTTGATTCTAGTAGCAGCGGTATATACAAAATATACCGTAAAGTTTAAAATAAGCGATTTGAGACAAATAAGCGCGAAATATTTTAGAATAAGAAATTTAAATTCATTCATTCTGGAATAATATGTTAATTTGGTCATACATATTTTAAAAATGATAACTAAAAAAAAACGATCACTCCTCGAGCAAGAGTAGCCGATTTTCGCAAGCGCCTTTTTTTCGAAAAATCGAAATATCTCGAAAACTAATAAATATTTTTAAAAATTTGAAATACGTCTATTCTACATGACACGAGCTATAATTTGTCAAGTATCAAATAAATTTATTTAAATTTGTTGAAGTTATAGCAAAAACAAAAAAATGCGATTTTGGACGGTTTTTTCGATATATCTCGATAAGTTATATCTCGATCGAAAGATATTTTTATTATCTAGAACTTTCTCATTTACTTTTTTCTTTATTGGAGATATAGGTACTTTTTTTTATTCACGAAAAACCGTTTTTGCGAACTTTGTGAATTTTTTTATTATATACGACTCTATTTTTTGTTTTCGGGTTGAAATTTTGTCATCACTTTATACCTATTGAATGGACTATACAGGGTGGTCTTTAAGTAATTGTACATAGAAGTATGGTAGATTCCTTACTTTAAAATATTAAGATTTGACCCAACTTGCTCTAATAAAATGTTGCTAATAAGGAATATACAGGGTGTTAAAGGTTAAATTTTAAGATTTATTTTTTGCAATAACTTTGGGGTTTTTGGATATTTATACATAAAAATTTGAAACTGGGGGTTTTTGGGGCACGAGAAATCATAATCTTGTACCTACTTCGATGTAATTTGTAGAGGGCGCTAGTTATGCCACATTTGTGGCATAAATGTGCGATACACTTTGTTGCTCTTTAAGTTAGGGCTATTTTTGTAGAAGAATATTAAATCTACGTTATTTTATTAGAAAAAAAGCATACTTGTTATTAAGCATAAAACTTAACAGTTTACGAGATAATCGCATTTTAGGGTAGACAAAAAAAATTTTTTTTCTGGTCCTGACACCATTCTTGCTCATTCTTATGTAAAATGATCTCCTGAATCCGAATATGACCTCAGTTTCTCCCCATCATCCACTGTTTTTTTTTCATCCCTCCAAATTATCGAAAAGCGATAAAAATAGGTGGGGTGCCCCCCCCCGAAAACGGTGAGCGATGGGGGAAAACTAAGGTCATATTCGGATTCAGGAGGTCATTTTACATAAGAATCAGCAAGAATGGTGTCAGAGTCAGAAAATAATTTTTTTTTGCCCACCAGTATAATCATGCAGCTGATCCCTAAAATGTGATTATCTCGTAAACCGTTTTAAGGTTAATGACAAGTATGCTTTTTTTTATTAAAATAACGTGGATTTAATATTCTTTTACAAAAATAGCGCTAACTTAAATAGCAAAAAAGTTTATCGCACATTTATGCCACAAATGTGGCATAACTAGCGCCCTCTACAAATTACATCAAAGTAGGTACCAGATTCTGATTTCTCGTGCCCAGAAACCCCCAGTTCCAAATTTTTATGTATAAATATCCAAAAACGCTAAAGTTATTGCAAAAAATAAATCTTAAAATTTAACCTTTAACACCCTGTATATTCCTTATTAGCAACATTTTATTAGAGCAAGTTGAGTCAAATCGTAATATTTTAAAGTGAGGAATCTACCATACTTCTATGTACAATTACTTAAGGACCACCCTGTATATTGTATATTATTAAAAAAAACTCGAAATTTAAAATGGCTACCAGGATATCACATAACCGAACGCCATAGAGTTTAAAAAAATTAAATATGATATAACAATAACATTTAAATGTGGATTAATATTAAGAACGAGATTTTTAGTAAACAAAAATTTAATTGTTTGGCGTAAAACAAACACATCAATTCGTTTTTTAAGACTATTTTATTCCGCCAAGTATTGTATTGAATAAATGTTCAAATGTAATGTTTTCGTTCAACAATACCTAGTAATTAAATGTTAATATTCAAATAAAAATATAAACTATTTGTATGCAAATAAGAAATACATAAATGCCGGCATATTTGAATTATTACTGAATGGACTGAAACTGAAATAGTCAAAAGTATCCTCTACTAATTACAGTTTATATTGATCATTTATCATAAAGCAGTGTCCATATATTTGAACATTTTTACTTTGGAAGTAATTTTCTTCTAGAGATATAACCAAAAAATAACCTCTATCAATATTTACATCGGTACCTATGTCAGAGAAAGTACTTTCAAAGGTTATTAAAAAAAATCAGCCTCTGGGAGGCCACCAAAATCATTAATCCCAAGTCACATGATCCCTTGAGGTCATTAAAATTCAGGTTATTAATCGATTATTGACCGAAAAAAAAATTAATCAGTTCCTATCATTGACTCGATAAATTTCATTCTTACCTGAGTTTTCCGCACGTAACTAAACTTCCACTGAAGAGACACAAAACCAGTAAAGAAATTTTCACGGTACTACCAAGAGATGAATACATCCTTCTGAAATTTATTAAATGTGAAACAGTTGCGTGAGGTAAGTAAAGTTAATAATTTTTATTATGCATTCGCTTTATGCTGATAAGATGTATACTAAGATGGAGCAAGGTTAAATCCAGGCTTCTTATAGGTACTAATCACGGCCATCTCAAAATTTTATGTTATGTTTATTTATAGTCTGGGAGCTTAAGTACTTCCCTACACAGGGCCAGAATAATTATCATTTCAGGAAATTACAGATTTATTAATGAGTCCACAAACCGGCTTTTTTTTAATAAAATAAAAATATTTGTAAAAGAAATATTAAAAAAAAATATATATTTTAGCACAAATCATTTATAGAAAAATTAGGAAATAGTTCAGAAAAAACTCAATATAACATTATTTTATTTTTAATTTTTTAAATAAACTCAGAAATTCTGCGTTCATTTTTTTTATTAAAGCTTTATTAAAAAGATATTTATGAATAACGGATATGCCAATCTACGACAGGCATGAGTTTATATGGTTTTTTTTTTGATGAATGATCATTCAAAAATTAATGTTTATTTAATGATCGTTCGATTACGTTTTGAAGGCATAAATATAGAAATATGAAATAAAAATCTAAGCTCTCGATTTTTTTATTCACTTAATTTTTATAAAATGCTTTTGATGATCTTGCTGCTTAAGAGGGTTGGGATTCAAGGGCGGCTCCAGCCCAGAGATTTGGGGGAGGAGCAACGTCGTAGGCTGTTAGGGTTATATATATAAAAGTTTAATATATTGGGTTTGTTGATATACATGAACCTAGAATCTACAAAAAAAATTTAAAAAAAATTAAAATTTGGTTTAAGCAGAATGAATTGTGTATAAGAAACGATTGGCAATGTCAAAATTACCGAAAAAAATGTTTGGGCCATTTTTGAGGGAAAAGTGAGTTTTTTAGGATATAAATGGAACTAGAATCTACGAAAAAAATTCAACAAAATTAAAATTTCGTTTACGCAGAATGAATTTTGTATAAGAACCGAGTGGCAATGTCAAAATTACCGGAAAAAAATGTTTGGGCCCTTTTTGAGGGAAAAGTGAGTTTTTTATGATATAAATGGACCTAGAATCTACAAAAAAAATTCAAAAAAATTAAAATCTCGTTTACGCAGAATGAATTTTGTCTAAGAAAGGATTGGCAATGTCAAAATTACCAAAAAAAAAAATGTTTGGGCCATTCTTGAGGGAAAAGTGAGTTTTTTGGGATATAAATGGACCTAGAATCTACAAAAAAAAATCAAAAAAATTAAAATTTGGTTTACGCAGAATGAATTTTGTATAAGAAACGATTGGCAATGTCAAAATTATCGAAAAAAATGTTTGGGCTATTTTTCAGAAGAAAAAGTGAGTTTTTTTGGACCTAGAATCTACAAAAAAAATTCAAAAAAATTAAAATTTGGTTTACGCAGAATGAATTTTGTGTAAGAAACAATTGACAATGTCAAAATTACCGAAAAATAATGGTTGGGCCTTTTTTGAGGGAAAAAATAAGTTTTTTAGGATATAAATGGACCTATAATCTACAAAAAAAATTCAAAAAAATTCAAATTTGGTCTTCGCAGATATGAGAAATATCCTCTCATTGCCGGACTTTTGGGGGGCAATCGCCCCCCCCTCTCCTTGGAGCCGCCGTTGTTGGGATTTGTAGCCTATACTTTGACGTTAAATGCTTTGTTTTCGAAAAGAGGAATTTTCATTTTATTTCACAACTTTTCATCCAAAATTAATTTAATGTGATATTTGAACTTTTTATTGTTAAAAATTTGGAAATTTTAATTTTTTTATTGACATGTAATATCTATTATTAAAATAAAAATTTGTAATGCATTTTCGTCTACAAAAAAAAACGATTGTTGTAGATTTTTTTAAATTTTACGTAATTTTTCAAACCTTTTTACCATTTTTCTTAATCTATACTGTGCCATGATTTTTTCAACATTTTTTCTTCTTCTAAATTTCTGTCTAATAACATTTTAATTTTTTTGTAAGAAGTTGAATTTTTTTTTGAAAAATCTCACAATTAGATTTTAGATTTTAGAAAGTCCCAATTTTCTTATATATTTTCAATGGAAAATCATTATTTTGGGATCGATTCTAGGATTTTAATTTTTACAATTGTTTCCTCAATTTTTTCTTATTATTTTTCCTAATTTATAAAAAAAATATATCGAATTTTTAAAGTTTTTTCAGATATTCTTTTCTTAATAAGAGACATAAAAATAAGCGGTTTTTTGAAGTTGAAAATCCCTAAAAAAATTTAAGAAAAAGGTCAAGATGTATTAGGAAAACCCAACGATAGTACACTTAAAGTGAAATGAATAATTATCATTTTTCATATATTAACAGGCTAATCTCAAAGGCTCGAAACCAAATTTGATTCACTAACAGATAAAATTAAATATTCCAAAAAATTATGTACGTTTCGAAAACCTTTTTGGGAAAATACACTTTTATGGTATTGGACTATTCTTAGAATATGTGAGCAAAAGGATTTAACACTTATTGTTTCAGTTCAGTGCGTTAGAATTGTAATTTTTTTTTTGTAAAAAAGACTTAAAAGTCCTATTGGATGAAAATCGGAAAAATCACATCTTAATTTTTGAAATTTCATATGTATTTGTGTAGAAACAAAAATTGTTCTGTCAGCAACTTAATATTTGACGTAATTTTTCAGATATTTTCATTTTTTTTTTGCATTTTCCCTCACTATTTACTCGCTTTTCTCACATTTTCTTTCTATGTATCTTTCAATAAATCAATCGATTTTTCTTCTGTGTAGATTTTTAGGTATGAACGATTTTTATTGTGGAATTTTCAAAATTTACTGAAAAAAAAAATTTGAAAAATTATTTTCAAAATTTTATTTTTTCAATATTCCATTCTCTTTTCACGACCATAACAAAACATTAAAAATTCTTAGTTTTTCCACTCATTAGAAACAAGTTTCGCCTACGCATAGATTTGTTTATTTTTGTATATTTTAAGAATATTATAATGTAGATGCTGTTTGTATTAGATTATTTTAAAGTACTTTCTCCTTGAAGATTTCGATCGGGAAAAACCTGCTGACCAGCCCGTAGGAACAATAATAGAACTTTTGAGTGTGCCTTTCGATTTTTTCAAATTTTGCTAACGAGGAAAACACTGTCAGCTATCAAGTTTTGCAAAATTAAATTTTTATTTGTTCAGACTTCGCGCTCTATTCAAATTACCGGAAACTCTTTGGCGGGCTATCTATCCCGAATAATAATGGATCGACACGAGCCTGTAGTTCAATTTAATTTTTATTCAGTGTACAGGATTGGGTCTTATTATTTGTATTAATGAAATATGTTGAATAACAATGATTTTGGAATATAGAATGTAAAAACTACAATTTATTAATATTACTTTAAAACCGGCTGAAAGCAAAAACAGCTTTTGTAGAAAAATTGTAGAAAAACAGAAACAAAATTGACCTCGTGAGCGACAAAATTATTGTTAAGAGCAGTACTTTGTGGATTAGAATCAAAACAAGAATTGTTTATTTTTCTGACGTAAAAACTAACATTTCAAAAAAATTTAAAGAATAATACATTTTTTACTTATAGGCTTTGCGAACACAATACATTTTTTCAAAGACACGTTAATCGCTTTTATTTTGTTTAATTTATAATAAATTACACAATTTTTACAAGGAACGCGCATATTTTTATCTTATCAAATTAGTCTAGTACTCATTTGATTAAGTTTGTTGTGGATCTAATATTTGTCATACTAGCAATATACCGAATTTGTAAATGTCGGTAGTAAACATGGATGAAAAATAATTGAATCAGAATAAGATACTTTCTTGTTAAATAAACACCTTGTACAAATAAATGATAATGAAAATACCGGGTGCTATGGTAATATTTATAAGAAAAACGTGAGATTTATCGCGTTTTCTATTTTAATTAAATGTTATTAAGAGGGGAACCTCTTGTAAAAAAATATATTTTTTTGAATATTCAAATTTATTAATAAATAATCATAATTTCATTACATTTCGCAACAGCAATGAATGACTAAAACATTATGATGTTTGATTATAAATGAATCACATAAAACTAATACTGGGTTTTAACATTTATGTCAATTAAAAGATATAGAATGGTATAATACATCGGGCAGATGCAAAATGTTACCTGTAAGCTTAATTCCATTAATGAGAGATTTTTATTTAGATGATGATATAATTAAGACTATGATAAATCTTCTCGTATTTATTTAAACAATATCTACGACAAATTTAGACCAGAATTAGACGTAGACAATTGCAAGTTTAGTTAATTACTTTTACAATCGAAATAATGACATATTAGCTCTGATCCATATGGGCGCAAATAATTTCTATTGGCCAAGGGTTGACATCTACAAGTTTTTGAACTGTTTTTCTTAAGATAATGGGATGTATCTCAGCCAGAGACGGTCCTGTCCATTTAGAGCTTTTGTTTTTATCCTATACGTTCCTTATTTTATTTATTTCAGTATTATTTTCTTGCTTGTTCGAATTAAATAAATAAAATGAAATAAAACTGAAAAACCGCAAAGTCAGTCGACCACACAAATTTATTTGTTTATATATTTGGAGCTATCACTTTTTACTATTAAATTTTGTGTGGTCAACGAATTTTGAGGTTTTTTTCTAAATTTATTTTAATCATATTATATTTTAATTTTAGTGCAGCAACATTTTTATTTTTTCTTCAGCTAACTACACAAATGAGTATTTTGTTCGTTATTGTTGACAATTCCCTTATTGTTCATCGTTTTTAGAAACATGAAATAAGAGAAAGTCGATTTGTAGGCCTAAAAAATAAATCAGAATTTCAACAAAACAGGGTGTTAAATACAATCCAACTTACAGAAACACAAGTTGGGAAATCAAGCGAAACAATCTTGCCAACTTTTATGCTGGGAATACTTTGTCCTTTCATAATTATCATCCTTGCTGCATACGTTAGAGACTTATTGAAATGCCTATACCAGCTGGTGAAGAACCATTTTGTACTGATTTTATTTGCCTACAAAAATTTGCATTTCATAGAGTATTGTATCAAAAATTCAAGGTGTTCCTTTATCTGAAGCAAAATTTCTTACCTCGTTGATTAATAATTGTCCAGGTAGACAGAAATGAAGAGTAAACTCATATATTACACCTGCCAAATAGAGCAATGATTTTAAAGCTTCTTCTAGATTTTGCCTGAAAATGTAATTTAATTTGTATCGATTATTTAAACACATTTATTTTAAAAATTTATTTTTAATATACCTACCGTTTGCTAGTGATAATAAATAATTCTAAACCCAGGGTACTGATGACTAATCCGAAATAAAACAGAAGTGGAGTTGAAAATGTTAAATTTAACTGTTTTATAAACCTAAAAAAATAAACAACATGTATGGACGCATTTTTAATTCAACTTTATTCATTTAACTACTATAGGTTGAAAAGTTCATATATATGAAGATAATTTTACAGATCAGTATGTTTTTTCAGACACAAATTACTTGTTACGAGGATTGTTTGATACGTGATGTCCTGAAAGATGGAGCTGATATCACAACAGTGATTAATAATTTTTTAATATTAAAATTTATTTCTGAAATTAAAACAAAGTTCGTCAAATATTAAGGATACTTTTTGCCATCGTAGGCTGTGGTTCAAAAGTGTTTACTGAATTTCCTTGTGGTCGTAAGAGCACGAGTGACGCCGAGCATTGAGGTCGTCCAAATGAGGTGACTAAATTATAAATTAAAAACTGGCAAATACAAATTTTTTATTTCGAGGAAGAAAATGACAAAAACAAACTTTTCGAATGGTGAATGGATGAGATGACAACAATTTTTTGAAAACCATTTAAACTATCGTACCGCATTCTTTCAACTGTGTAATTATTTGCTGCGCAGTTTCTTTGTAGCTTATTTTATACTTACTCTAATACCCTATTGTGATGATCTACCCATTCCTTAATGTTATCCTTAATAAAAATTCCGTATCGTTCCCGAACAAATATCGAAGATCTACCGTTTAATAATTTCAACTGTTGATAAGCCGAATTTGCTAATAAAACATAGAAGCTGTCAAAAGATATTATAGGAAGAAAAATACCAAAGATCATAACGTAGATATTTATAAAGCCAATAAAACATTTTGGAAACCCTGGATTGTATGTTTCGAATGTTTGCTTGCCTTGTACAATTGGTAGTAGAAATAATACTAACGCAAGGATACCCAAAATATAGAACATTATTACGTTATACTCCATGTAACGTTGTATCGTCAGAAATTTTTTCGTGAATTTATGGTTTTTTAATTTTTCTGGTCTCCAAAATTGTTCGGTGCGATTCAATAAATCAAGTATGTTGGATGCTTTAAAATGTAATGTAACCATTTTTAATGTTCCCTAAAAAAATGACATACAGTTAAATTTTATAGAAATTAATTGATTACTATACCATACCGATTTTAAATACCAGAATTCAAGGAAAAATTTAGGGTAAATTATAAGTGAATTAATGGATATTGGTTTTTTACGATTTGTGGCTGAAATATGCATCCTATCGAAAGTATTTTTATATAATAGTTGTAGATAATTAAAAAATCTAAAACTGTTATATTAGTCATTTTTCAACAAAGTATCGAGATTATCGCAAAAAATCCTTTTTCTTTTGTTTTTGATATTTATCTCCCCTAAATATCATTTTTTATGAAACATTCTTTTTTGTGCTTTAAATAAGATGTAATTTTTTCAAAGCAAAATATTTATTTTTCGATTTTATACGAATTTAAATTAAAAAAAGCCTAATTTTCAATCAAAGAAGTTGGTTTACAAATTCTCAATTTTTTACTGATAAAGAAAATTAAGTTTAAAATTAAACAATACCAAAAACTTACATTTGTTTCCTATTATACTTACGTGAAAAATCAAAATGAGAGTTTCCAAAATATTGGACAAACCGTTTATTTCAAACGGCGTAATTTTAAACATATACAACGTCGTCAACATTAGAAACATATTTACAAAAATGTTTAAGTAACAGAAAATTACTTTCCATTTAGAATTGTATTCAAGATCCATTCCGAACCATTTTGCTATCTTTATGGGATATCTAAATGTATAAAAATGCATTTTAAGCTCTAAACTCATAAAACAATGTTTGGCTTCGTAATTATTGCATTATATTTCAAGTAGATTTGGTTTTTAAAATATGTTCCATGCAAAACACTAATCAAGTAAGTCTCAATACAGGAAAAAATATTCATTAGACTACCGAGTGCATTATTTGCAGTGGCGTAGCTGAGGAAAACTATAGGAGCAAAAACTTTATTTATGTAATAGTACAGCGATTCGATTGAAGATTTGTTTATACAAATTTTTGCTATAATTCAGCGATATCAAACTTGCGGTCGAATCACGTAATGTAATATCAACAATAGTTTATTTACTTATTTATAATACATACAATTTAAAAAAATAATACAATTATAGGATAAAACAGGCAACTGGGAGTAGGAGTATTTTCGTAATTCCAAAGATAAAAGGCCACTTAAATTATGGTGAAAAGTCAAACTGATAAAATCATTAACCTTTTAAAGTTTTAATAAAACCAACTAAATTGACACTTTGCATTTTGACAGTTTCATTATTCGAGCTGATTTGTTAATGCTTTCTTGAGAAACATGTCATATTTTGATGCGGATATTCCAACGAACGTTAAAAAAGCCGCAGAAACGCGTTGGCGTGTATCATCTCGGGAAAATACATTTATATGTACAATATTGATGTTACATTTCCATTTATTATAGCGTATTGCAAGTTCAAATTCCTGCTTTTCTATTTTTTCGGGAACTCTGTAATTCTAAAAATGGTTGGATTTTAAAATCAAATGTATACAATTTTTATGGTGCTAATGGCCTTGATAGTCAATGCACCTAAATCAACAATATACTTATATTTCCTCACCCCTAAAAGGGTGAATTAAAAGCCTATTTTTGCATTTCAATTTTATTTCATAAAGTTTTAAATTTTTTTCATGAATAAGCGCTTGTTATTAATTGGCTACAAGACTGAAGATTAAGTATGTAAATTTATTTTTTCTAACCTCTATTTTATAATTTTTTTTTTCTAAAATTGTTAAATAATTCCGTTTTTATGTCTAATAGCCATTCCATTTTCAATTCCTAAATACTGCAAGTGCATTTTCTGACCGAGGATGTCTGTTGGGGCCGAAACCAAAGCTGATGCCTGACAAAGAAAGTTTCCTTCATTTTTCATTGCAATAACTTTTCCTTCTCTCAATAATATTTAATTAATAATCATAAATGATAGTCAAAATGTGTTTAATATTAGAAAGTCAAATCAAAATTCTATAATAAAATTAAGAACCCCGAAAATTTTAGGATACGTTCTTGTTAAATTTTTCAGATTAAATAAAAAATTAACTGAAACGGCGTCTAATTGAGTTCATAAAAATAAACTTTTGTATTTAATTTCTACATTAAAAATGTTTTAATTATAAGAACTTATTGATAAAAAACACGCAAATACGTACTTAAAGTAATTTTTTATATTTGAAATTATCTTCAAAGTTATACTTGTTTAACTTTTTTGATAATTTAATATTCCACGGAAATTATGATTCTTCACCCATCCGTCTATTTTGCGATTTTTTTTAGAAAAAACTAAATCAAATTTTGAAAAATTGAAAATATATGAACATAGATTAGACTTTTACCAATACATACATATTTTTTCATTTTCTCAAAATGAAAAATGAACCTAAAAATTTAGGGAGTACGAAACCCTTGTATACACTGTTTTATAGTATAGTACAATTTTTCCTTAATATAAAAAATAGTATTGAGTCAGTTAAATAAAAGTTGTGGTAATAAAATTGATATATTAAAAATTCAAAGTATAATATATTTATTCGGAGTTTATTGCTTTATCACATGAAAATATTTTCATTATCAAATTATATTTATATTAATACAGATCTCTTTGATACAGGAACATGTTTTCAATCGAATCCTAATCGATTCAAATATAATAAAAACTACTATCTATGTTTAAATTAATTAAATAAAATATTTCATGAGGTGAACAAAGACCAAAACAAAACTGACGTTTGGTCTTAGGCAGCTTCTACTTCTTTAAAGTTTCTCATTCCCATCATTGATTGTGGGCCTTGAATAATCTTTATGATTAAAGTCCACGTTAGCTTTGGAGGAAGGTAGCTAAAACAAAACAAGATGGCATTTACTTAAGTCGCATATATTGATTACCGAATTAATATTGTACTTCAAAAATATATAATTCGATCAAATTCATAGGATTCATCAACGGTTTGTCTCTCAACAACGATTATTGAAGAAGCAGTTATAAAAAGTAGTACTTTTGTTAAAAAAATTCACTCAATTCTGGAAATTACATTTTGCAAAAAATTCTATAGAAGAATCTGACGTTATTGGTTACCCATTTTATAATTCACGTCTGAAATCTTTAACAAACTTACTTTTTAAGCGGCAAGGTGTATCGGGCAAATCCAGGCAATGTAACAAACACTTCTTCTCTTTTGATAGCTTTAATGATTCTTCTTGCAACATCTTTTGGTTCTAACATAGGAAAATTTCTTGGTTTACAACCATCGAACATACCGGTGTTGATGAAATACGGGCAAATTAAGGTCATTTTTACTTTATGGTGTCCGTGGGTCTAAAATTTTTAAAACGGTGATCAAATGGTTTAGTATATACATTTTTTTAGTAGCTTTTGGAATTGTTTTTTGGTCAAAGTGTTCCGGAATAGCGTCAAAAATGCATTTGTTTATTTTTTTTAAACTAACATATATATTCTTGAGATTTTCAACACCAAATTTCCACCTTCCACCACTAATAAATATTCATTGTTCCATGCACTCACTTTTAATTCTGTCATCAAACTTTCGTGAAACCCAATCGTAGCAAATTTAGAAGCACTGTAGTCTACACATTTGTAGGTTCCAAGAAGACCTGTTAGGCTTCCTACAGTCACAATATGACCACTTCTTCTTTTTATCATATCTGGCAAGAATGATTTTGCAGTCTAAAAACAGAATTTTATTATTTAACAGCAACCTTAGATACTATATTTCCTTACCCAATAATGCGAAATAATATTGACTTGAAAAGTTTTTTCAATCATGTAATCGGGAATATCTAAAAATGTTTGTCCACAAACCACACCAGCATTATTTATTAAAATATCTACAGGACCAAATTCTTCTTTGACGATTTTGGCATATTTATAAACCAAGTCTCTATCGGTTATATCTACAGCGTGAGTGTGAATGGTCAGTCCTTGTTCTTTAAAGTCTTCTTCTAGTTGTTCCAAAGCTGAAAGAAGTTAATAAGAGTTAATGTACAAGTTTGGACAATGGGAAAAATATCTAAGCAATTTGGTAATAGCGTTAATTTCTAGGATTTTATAAAAACTATTATCGGAGCCCGACGTTACATTATTAGTTAATGTGGAAATCAGTGTGTTCGTGTGAAGTTACATTATGACATACCCTGATGATCTCCGCTTGGCTAGTTCCTTAGAATCTTGCGACACTTTTTAACATTGGTAATAAAAAGAATTGCAACAAACTTGCATAAATGTAAGAGATTTGACAGTGCAAGGGACATGAATGTCGCTCTCGTACTTGCGAAATAAATGGCACAAGATTTGCAGTGTATAATACCTCCATTAGATTATTAGGTACAATTGTTTAATGATTTCTTTCTATATTTAACTATAAATGCATAATTTCACTCTCTGTGAATTTTTTACATTAGCAATACTATTTTAAAATATGATTTCTCTTTTATTGCTATTAGAAATCTTATATATTTAGAGTATGATTTCATAATAATAAGAAATTAGAGGATAAATGGGTGAAAAAGTTGGAAAACCAGTGAAAAGAAGTAAATTTATAAAACTCAAATTCCTACTAGAAGTCTTTAAATCACAGATGACTCAGCCTGTTAAATTTCTGAAAATACCTTCAGTCTCATTCTCTCATCAAGTCCGTATTTCAATCATCTAAAACTCGAGGATCTAAGAACCTGACTGTTAAATGCTAGTTTCTCGCTTTTTTACTGAAAATTACAAATTTTTGTGAACAGACAAAGTCACGTTTTTGTTATAAAATGGTAGGTCTATAAAATGTTATTAATATTATTTTTACGTCAATAATATATTTGCGTAAGATAAAACTATAAATGTTTCGTTTCAGGTTACCAAGGTTTAATTTTGTTATTAATTTTCTGATTAGAAAACTATTCATATGTGAAATTTGTATAATGTAATATTTATTAATGAGGTATATAACAGAAATTTAAAAAAAGTATTACTAACTGAAATTTTGTTAAATATCTTAGAGCTGTTAATTTCTTACTACAGAGCACTGGACAATGTTTCTGGATTGGGCGAACCATTTGCTGGTTCAGAGGTGTTGGTAGTTCAATTACAATTTATTTAAACAACGAAAACAAAACAAGTATAGTATACTGTTTATTTATTATTTCGTCGATAAGGTTTAAATGCAATCTGATTCTTATAAGTTTGAGCTTGCCGCGATTTACGTTACAGATGGGCTATTATACAAGCATATACTTTTTTGCAAGAAATTCTTCATGTAACTCAAGTAAAATCTTATTTTTCTCGGTATATAAATTTCAAATATTTTATGACACGCATAGTGAATTCCTTTCAATGTCAGTAACTTACCAATATTGCATGTATACAGTATATACAATTAAGTACGATTTCACAATACACAAGTAGAACAGACACTTTTAGTCATTATTATCAAAGGCGTAGAAGAATAGATTGAATGGGTGTGATTATATCCCAGAAAAAAATATTATATATAACGAATAATATACGCAATTATTTTTTTGTTTAGATTTTTTTCTGTACCAACTAAAATCAGACTAATTTTTATATTCACTTTTATAGAAAGATTACCAAATGAGTTTTTTTTAAGTTTTCCATCGAACAATACAAAAGATTTACTTTCAAAAGAACCACAATTTTATTATTTATTGTGCCACAATTTTTTAAACCCTTAGGGGCTAGGTGGATACAAAATTGTCCTACCTTTTCAATATTTGAAGATGCACGGTGGGACAATTTCCGTACCACTTCAGACAGTTCAAATTCCGTAGCTGATAAAGGTTAATATTTTGACATAACTAAATAACAAAATCGCGCCCAATGACAACAAAGATTTATTTATGTCAAAATATGTTGTATCTATGGCTTATGGAATTTAAGTACAATACTTGTTTTTTTCCTTTTTTATTATATTTTTTTTGTGCAACTCGAGGTTTTTCAAGGGTTAAAGCATATTTTGATATGCACGCCTTTGCCTATTATTCGCAATTGAAAGACCACATTTTGCAAAAGTAAAACTAACTACCAGAACATTATCGTGTTGCTAAATATGTAATTTACAACTTTCTAATCATCAATTTCAAGAATTGAAAAAAGCATAAATTCATATTTTATGCTAATATTTAGAATTTTGAATAGAAAAAACCATATAATTCAACTACAGGTTAAGTTCAAGACCAAATGTTCATCTCTGACACTAGATATTATCTTTAAAATCCTTACACTAAAATAAATTTAAGTAGAAAACAAAACTATTTATTGATATTCACAAAAAGTTTGCCATATGAGGTTAAATATAAGAAATTTACTTTTACCTTTTGCGTTGTTATCCCAAACAATAACGGTCAGTTTTTGTCTAGCCAGACGAAGAACCAGTTCTTTACCCACGCCTCCTGCACCGCCTGTAACTAGCACAGTTTTTCCAGAAATGTTCTTTTCCGGTATCAGGAAGGAGGGAGCCAAAGTCAGAACAAATGATTCAGCAAAATAATACATCCCCAAAGTAGCAACCACGATCAGCTCCGATATTCTCGTCAAAATATGAAAAATTGCATTAGTTACTGTCTTCTGGCATCTTGCAAGGAACCTAGAAAGACAAGTAAATGAAAAAAAGCTCGTATAAATAAATTATTTAGGTATATTCACAATTTTTTTGAGAGTGGTTATTCAATTTGATCCAATAAACATCGATCATGAAAATATTCTTTCGTTTTTTAAATACTCTAGCTTACCACTTCAAAATATATACTGAAATATTTTTTAGAGTAGGTATACCCTAATACTAAATAGTAATTTACGTTACAAGACCGGAAATTAGTGTTTCACAGATCAAGCTGGAAGGACAATATTTTTTTTTAATTTAATTTATTTTATTTTATATAATAAAGTGATTAGTAAATAGTAAAACTAAATATATTCAGACGTGGGTGGAAAGTACTTTCCGCACACGTGTAAGTAACTTTTCTATGTGTTCTACAAGTTCGTAGTTGTTATTGTTTTGTTTTCAAATAAATGTTAATTATCAATATTTGAATTTATTCTACTACAAAAGTGATTGTAGATAAAACAGCATTATTTATAATATGAACTAGAACCTGTCACAAATAAAACCACCATATTTCAAAATATTTGGTAAAATTATAGCGTGGTCGTAGGAAAAATAGTGTACTTATCCCTCATGAATAAAAAAAAGCTTTTGCCAGTCGCTAACGTCTATTCTTTGGTCTGGACGAAAATTTAGTTTTTTATTATTTACCTGTAGCAGTATATTTAAAAAAATAAACTTCTTCATCAGCTGGCAATCAACGTTACAAAAACCAACTGTATAAACTGTATGAACTGTTTTAAAAGATCATACGAACATGCCATATTCATATAAGAAGAAGGAGTACGTCTAAGTCTTTTACTTTATTGTGAGCAAGAAAATAGGACTTCAAGTTTGAAGGACGTTGAATGAAAATTACATCAATTTTCACCTTTCTTTTTTAATGATCTTATAATTTTATTAATTGTCTCGTTTCTCTTAGATCTATTGCATTTTTTATTTCGTTTACATTATTTCTGACCATTTCTCCAAAAGCTTTCTTAATATTTATAGACTGGACTAACTAGGTTACATGTTTATTATGGGTGGACACCTTTCTAAATATTTCTTATTCTTATGTCTCACAAAATTTTCTTATAAAATTGGTTTTATCCAGTTGGAAATTTTAGATAAATTGTTTGATTATAGTGAAATTTTACACTAATTACGAAACATTTTTACGATTTATAAATTATTCATAAAGAATATAAATGCTTAGCAATTAGCGCCCTACTTAGAAATAAACAAACGATAACGAACAACAGATCAAGCTGGTTTAGAGATTTTGGCAAAACCCATATATCTTTTAAACGATAAGCCATAGAAACACTCATGTAAAAAGGTGGTTCATGAGGTTTTGATATCGATCAATTAATCATATCCTGAGTACATTTATAAAGTATATTTTTGTGAAAATTATGAAGTCAATACACTCTAATCTCTTTCTTTAATCGTATATCCCGCGCCTAAATCAGATCTTATACAGAGTGATTCATTGAGTGTAGCGACATCAAATACCTTCCTTGATCTAAAATCTTGGATTGTCACTTTTTGGAGCACCTTTACTTAAGTGGTAGGGGAAGTATACTTAAAATCTAAAACTGTAATGACAATATGCGAAATCCATAAACATCCTGTATCTATGTAAACCCATTAATAATTTGTACATTTTACTCTGAGCCACACTGTATAAATATTTCTTAAGACATTGTGTAAAAAAAGTTAATTAGCTCAAAAAATTTTCATTAGTGTTATTATATTTTAATAATTTCTGCCTTATATTATTTATTACAAAAAGTGGCTCAATTTTACCATTTACCAAATTATTTTTCATACTCCTAAGTGCGATTCTGTTTTCGCAATAAAATTCCGACATGTGTTTAGTACATAGTTATAATTTTGTCTATTTTTTTTATACTAATTTGTTAGTTTTACAAAAAAGTAGGAAAACTATTAATATGTATGCATTCAAGTAATTTTTAAAAAAATGTTGTAATTTTTAAATTTTTTAACCTTTTATTTAAAAAAAAATAACATACCTTCTAGTTCTCACTATGTAACTCATTTTTTATAATGGAAGCACGACACATGCACTCAGTGAAAGGCACTATTTCTGTTATTCAAATTTTTTCGGTCTAGGAATTTTTAAATGTACAGTCCTCTAACATGCCGCCAGTATAAGACGCCGGTTCTTCTTTAGTTTATTATTTTGAACCGTATAGGTAAACGCATTTTACAACGTTGCCGATTGATTATAAAAAACACTAGATGTGAATATTTTTGTATCACTTATGTCTAACACAAAGTTTAATTGATTCACCTTTCACCTGTAAAAACAACAAGAAATTTTTGTCCTTCTTAAATTATCCTTATTTTTTTTACTTGACTTTAATTTTTATTTTTGTCATTATTATTAAGTATATATGGTTGGTCAATGTAATCTGACCTCTCACACACACTACTATATTTATAATTTTCCATTTCTGTACAGGGTGTCCCAAATTGGTGAGTTTTGCAGGGTATCTCGTAAACTAGAAGAGATAGAAGAAAAGCAGTTAAGATGTTATGACTTCTTTTTTTGTTAAAGTAACGATAGCCTAATTAAATCTTTAGTAACTCCCTGCAGTTGGAAGATACAGGGCGATTATTGAAAACTGTCGAAAACTACAAGGTACTATAACTTCTTAATTAAGAAAAATATAAAAAAATGTTATAAAAACTTTTGATAGATATAATATTAAAGAGTTCAGTGGCGCACAGATTATTTTTTTAGGGGGCTCACTAAGGAAATATAATGCAAACTTATGTTTTTTTAAATGGGACACCCTGTATATTTTGACGTTTTTCGTTTCCTTTTTTAATTCTCATTCACCTGATATGACATATTATATATCTATTTTCAATGGTTGGAGCTACAGTGCAAATAAACCATTTATGGATGTTATCAGGTGAAACACCCTTAAAAAATTGAACACTCAGTAACTAAATTTAACATTTTATTGTAAGGATACTGATGTGTGACAATTTTATTTATCAAAATTATAATTGATTAAAAAAATAAAAACAATAAACTTATGAAACAACAAGAAACATTGTAACAACTAATCTACCTATAACTAATTTTATTAGAATGTAAAAATTACATTAAATGTTCAAAATGCTCTCCGTTTTCATCGATTAAAATGTTTTTCGTTTAAATAATCTCCAACCAATTCAGCATTACCAAAAATAAAATCATAAAATAATATTTACAAGACTAACTTCGAGAGTAGGGAAGATTTATTACAAAATATTCATGCCGCATTTAGACAAATAAAGCCAGTGCACATACTCAATTGTGTAAGATCAGTAAGAAAAAGGTGTCAATTATTACTACAACAAAACGGAGGACATTTTGAACATTTAATATAATTTTCACATTCTAATAAAATTAGTTTTAGGTAGATTAGTTGTTACAATGTTTCTTGTTGTTTCATAAGTTTATTGTTTTTATTTTTTTAATCTGGTTTTATTTTTTATTAATTATAATTTTAATAAATAAAATTGTCACACATCAGTATCCTTATAATAAAATATTAAATTTCGTTACTGAGTGTTCAATTTTTTAAGGGTGTTTCACCTGATAACATCCATAAATGGTTTATTTGCACTGTAGCTCCAACCATTGAAAACAGATATATAGTATGTCATATCAGGTGAATGAGAATTAAAAAAGAAAACGAAAAACGTCAAAATATACAGGGTGTCCCATTTAAAAAAACATAAGTTTGCATTATATTTCCTTAGTGAGCCCCCTAAAAAAAATAATCTGTGCGCCACTGAACTCTTTAATATTATATCTATCAAAAGTTTTTATAAGGTTTTTTTTATATTTTTCTTAATTAAGAAGTTATAGTACCTTGTAGTTTTCGACAGTTTTCAATAATTGCCCTGTATCTTCCAGGGAGTTACTAAAGATTTAATTAGGCTATGTTACTTTAACAAAAAAAGAAGTCATAACATCTTAACTGCTTTTCTTCTATCTCTTCTAGTTTACGAGATACCCTGCAAAACGCACCAATTTGGGACACCCTGTACTCTTAATTTTCTATTGTTCTTAAAATGTGTGTAGTTGATTTATCTTACATATTTTTGTGATTTTTTCTGCGTTTTTATTATTTTTTGTAATATAATTATTATAGGAATAAAAATAAAGATGAAGATCATAAAGAATAGGTCCTAGAACTGTATTTTGAAGTACACCAATTGGTACTGGCTCACAATGTTCCATTTGATAAGAAATCGACTGCCTTCTATATTAGTATTGACATAATATTTAAATTACGATAATGTATTTTATAATGTCCTGTTAAATATAAAAGATCCCCTCCAGAAAATTATTTTTAAAATATACCTTCACCACTTAAAAAAAAATTAAGTTGTGTATCCAAGAAATAATTTAAACAAATCGGCAACGTTGATTTCTACTGCATTGTACTCATAGTCAAGTTTCAAGTTGTAGGTCACCCAAAGAGAAAACACCAAATCTACCATATTCTAATGACTTTCTTCCGGATAAACGATAAACAATGCCAGATGAGATCAGATAACCTATTGATACTTATTCTACACATATAGGTACTTTTACAAAATCTTTGAGACATGTGTGAATAAATTTGTGATTTATTTTTACTTAGAATTTTTTTTTTTCGTTAATTTTGATTTTTCAAATTTAAGTTAAGTTAAAATCACAAATAACAAAAGGGCGGCGACTTTATGGACGCACTTTATTTAGTGATAAAATAGTTATAAGTACTATAAGATGGCATAAAAAACCAACATAAAAATTTTCCAACTTTACAATAATTATTAACGAAAAAACTATTTTCAGTGTGTCAGTTTTGGAAGAATTCGTCAATTTCAAACCGCGATATGTGGATAACCGGTAGCGTAAAAATGGATGTTGATTGGTGATTTTTAATGTACTCGCACTATAAGATGGAATAAACGAAAATGCCGAATTCCTAAAATTTTGCGTTTTGGTAGTTTTTTTTTGAAAATTTTAAATGCGTATTTGCATAAACTTTAAAATGCAATATCTCAGCTTCCCGTGGACCGATTGTCAACTATGACATATGATTTTTTATCTACTCGTCGAGCACTACAAGATGGACTATACGAAAATGGCGAATTCTTAAGATTTTGCGTTTTCGGAGTGTTTTTTGAAAATTTTAAATGCGGTTTTAAGGCACTTCCGATCGAGCTAGATCAAAAAATTTTACATTTTTGGAATCTACGCTTCAAGGACTATAAGATGGCATAAAAAACAAACATAAAAATTTTCCAACTTTGAAAGCCTTTTTGAGGCACTTCCGTTAGAGCTAGACCAAAAAACTGGACATTTTTGAAATCTACGGACCAAAATCTATAAGATAACATCAAAAACAGACATCGAAATTTTTTCAAATTTTTCAATTTTACAGGGGGGTGCCGAGGACGATTTAGGTCATTTTTTGAACGCCTATTTCTCGACTATCCGAAGAGATAGCTCAAAAATTAAAAAAGATTCGGAATCTGCTCGTCCAAATCTACAAAATGCCCTTTAGTACCATTCGATATCGTTAATAATAAGGGAGATACGACACATGGATTTTTTGGAAAATCACTCAAAAATCCATATAACTCTCCCAAAATCGCCAGAATTTAAATTTCGAGATATATCATGAATTAGTACTTCCATTTACTACATTTTGGCCGAGGGAAATTTCCGTGAAATAATTATTAACGAAAAAGCTATTTTCAGTGTGTCAGTTTTGGAAGAATTCGTCAATTTCAAACCGCGATATGTGGACAACCGGTAACGTAAAAATTGATATTGATGGGTGATTTTTAATGTACTTAACATAAAAATTCATAACTAACAAATAAATTAGACTATTCAAATAGCAGTAATAGACAAAATAAATAAAAGTTTTAAAAAAATTATGTTTTATTTCATTTAAGAAAATTCTAAAATTAAAGGAAAACGATATAAAAATGTATTAGTTCATAATAAATTATATTTCTATCACATCTTTTATGAAATTTTTTTGAAGTGAGTTTTTACAATTATTTACAGATCCTTTAAGTTAACACTTTAACTCTTTGGCCACATAAAAAACCTCAAATTGCGAAATTTTTGTTTCTTTTTCAAAATGCATTCAGAGTTTTTTCTTCATGACTTTTGCCTGCCTTACGATCTCTGTTTTCCAAGAAGATAATGATTCTAAAAAGATAAAAATAAAAGATTTTAATAATAATCTATGTTCTCATTCTTCAATTGTTTATATTGAGATAAATGTTTTTGTAAATTAAATAAAATTGCTTTTATACTTACACAACCATAAGTGCAGCAATGCAATACATTCCCATTGATGCAAAATTATACATGGCAGGATTGTGATCAAGTGAACTATTATACAAGAACGTATACATAAATGATGATGCTAAACTGGTAAGACTTCCGACAGCAGATAACAATCCAAAAACTTTTCCCATTTCCTCAGCAGGAACAATATGTCCAGCTCCAGTTCTCAATAATGGCGCTGTCATCGTCCCAATAAGACCTATTGCTGCAGCTAAACATTAAAATAAGGAAATTATTATCGAGGGTGTTTTATCACTGATAGTAACCTTTAAACAGTATTGCTCATTTTTTTTAAAATAGACGAGTTAATAGGGGGCTTACACTTATTTCAGCGTACTATATTAGGTTTGTTCCAACATAACACAAAACCAGTTTTCGTACGGTCGGGATTCTGCGCAGACTAGAATCGGTGTCACCAAATCTAGACTGCGCAGAATCCCGACCGCACGAAAACTGGTTTTGTGTTATGTTGGAACAAACCTATACACTATTCTGAAATAATTGAATTAGTTGCTCCTAAAAGCTGTAGATAAAGTAAATCTATGAATGTTTAAGTATGAAATTTAAGCCAAATATACCAAAGTGTTCAAAATCTGTAAGTAAAAAAATAACTCTGTATCTTATTAACTAAAAAACTTCAATCTATTCAAAAGATTTACTAAGCATTACTTGCATTTTCATATGACAAAGCCGTTTTCCTTTGACCTCATCCTTTTATTTTTAGGAAGCAACAATACGTAATATTTTTAAATTATATAATAGTTATGTAAAGTGCTTTAGAACAAAATAGATCTTTTTTTTTTCATTGCAAAAAAGTTGGAATAACAAAAATTTATCTAAATATAAGAGTGACAAATAAATTAAACTGTTAAACAGGGTAACTTATAGAAAAAATAAATATTTTAAACCCACATACATAGGCTTGAATTATTAATATTGACGTGTCAATTTAAGATACCCTGAAAGTTAGTAGGTACCTTATTCTTACCTCCATAAACAAAATAATCGTTGGTTGTCATTCCAAGTGTAAAACTAGCCATGGCATACGAAATGAATCCAACAAAACATAAAATGGAGCCTCTTATCTTCAAAACTTTGTAAAATAAATAAACTGCACTAATAGTACTTCCCACACTTAATAAAAGTGATATACCGCTATAAATAGTAAACTTTTCCAAATTCCAGTTAAGTTTTTTTCTTAAGAATGCAAATTTAATACTCTTTTCTCCGTGAGTGACAAAACCCAGCAGGATTAGGAGGATGATGATTAAATGAAGAATGAATTTTTTGTAGCCATCTCGAGGTTTAAAAACTGTTTTGAAATTGTCCGTTATGTTGCTTAATTGGCAAATGTTCTTCATGTTTGCCTAAAAATAAAAAAATATCACAGGTTTTTCGAAGATTTTCACATTTTTTGGCAAAAAAACCACAACTTTCTGCTTTATATAAATAAAAACTATTAACGGCTCTAGGACTGTGCCATGAGGGAAGCCTCAGAAGGTAATCGATACCCAAACATTTCAAACTATTTTATGCATTGTACAGGGTGGCCAAAAAAGAATGCGAGGTACTGTATCTGGGAAACTATCCATAGTAGAGGCTTGCGGAAAAAAAAGTTATTACTAAAACGGCCAAGGTAAAAACCTGGAAAATATTTTTAAGTTTCTGAAATGGCCGCTAGGGGACGTAACTGCAATCTTGAATCAAAGAAATTTATGTTTCTGTGAATTCCGCTATATTAACCTAATACCTGGTCTTTAAAGTAGAGGATAATCTGAACCTTTTTTGTTTAACAATTTTTGCTGTATCTCTAAAAATAAAGTGGTGGGGGGTATTCAAAAGTTTCAGTAAAAAACATCCTGTATATTCGAAACGGCTGAGCCGATTTTAACAAATTTGGGATGGTTGAAAAGAGCTATTCTTGTGCTACAAATGCTATAATATTTGAAGTTTTGTTAGTTTCAGATGTCGCCGCTAGATGGCATTTTTCGACATTTCGACAGAAATGGTTAATTTTCTCAAAAAAATTAAATACATTGGTATGATTTCTTTTTCATGATAAAGTAGCTAAATGATGCCTAAACAAGCTCCCGAAAACCGCATCTCGATATCTTGGTCCTAACCTAAAAATTAGGCGAAAGAAAATTTTATACGAAAATCCCTTAAATTTTTATTTTTTAAACTAATTAATTCCTTTTATTATGTAAGTAAAAAGGACCGATATAAAAAGGAAAGGTTTTTAGTGCCCCCGCAAATGCTCTAAATGCTGATCATCACGCTCTATGCATTGCTGAAGCCTCTCATGGATAGACAAAACTGCAGCTTCAATTTCGGCTCTCGGTATGTTACGTAATGCATTACGAATCCGGTTTTTCATTTCTCTCTGGTCGTAGGTTGAGTCTGAAAATCAAGACAAGTTAAGTCTGGTGATCGCGCAGGCCATGGAAACAAACTTCCTCTTCTAATCCAACGCTGTTGTAATACTGCATTAATATGCTCTCGCACAATAATGGAGAGTTTTTATTTCAAATTCTTGGTCTGCAGAAAATCTGCATTGATTGCGTGAAGTTCAGCACCAAAGACGTTGGAGTTTAAATGTGTGGTGTGGCATACTGGGAGGCAGAATTATTGGGCCATATTTTTTCGAGCAATCCCTAAGCGGCAATATCTCTCTTGACTTTTTGGCCAATAAATTATCGTTGTTATTGCATGCAGATATGACACTGAAAACACGTCAAAACTTGTTTTTGCAGTTGAATGGTTGCCCAGCACATTATGCTATTATTGTGCGAGAGCATATTAATGCAGTATTATAACAGCGTTGGATTGGAAGAGGAAGTCTGTTTCCATGGCCTGCGCGATCACCAGACTTAACTTGTTTTGATTTTCAGACTCAACCTACGACCAGAGAGATATGAAAAACCGGATTCGTAATGCATTACGTAACATACCGAGAGCCTAAATTGAAGCTGCAGGTTTGTCTATCCATGAGAGGCTTTAGCAATGCCTAGAGCGTAATGATCAGCATTTACGGGGGCCCTAAAGACCTTTTTCTTTAAATCGGTCCTTTTCAGGGACACAACTTACATAATAAAAGGAATTAATTAGTTTAAAAAATAAAAATTTAAGGGATTTCCGTATAAAATTTTCTCTGGCCTAAATTTTAGGTTAGGAACAAGATATCGAGATGCGGTTTTCGGGAGCTTGTTTAGACATTATTTAGCTACTTTTTCATGAAAAAGAAATTATACCAATGCATTTAATTTTTTTGAGAAAATTAACCATTTCTGTCGAAATGTTAAAAAAAAAGACATCTAGCGGCGACATCTGAAACTAACAAAACTTCAAATATTATAGCATTTGTAGCCCAAGAATAGCTCTTTTCAACTAGCCTAAGTTTGTTAAAATCGGCTCAGCCGTTTCGAATATACAGGGTGTTTTTTACTGAAACTTTTGAATACCCCCCACTACTTTATTTTTAGAGATACAGCAAAAATTGTCAAGCAACAAAGGTTCAGATTATCTTCTACGTTAAAGATCAGGTATTTTTTTGTTAGGTTAATATAGCGGAATTCACAGAAACATAACTCTTTTAGATTCAAGATTGCAGGTTTTTATCTTGGCCGTTTTAGTAATAAATTTTTTTTCCACAAGCCTCTACGGTGGATAGTTTCCCAGATACAGTACCTCGCATTCTTATTTGGCCACTCTGTACCATTTATGGGATGAGATGCTGATTAATAAATAACATCATCTGTGGATCTTCTAATTTTCCATTTTTCTCTTTTCCACAAGGGTGAAACAATTCCTTGCTCTTTAACTTAAAATGAAGCTGATTTATAAAGAATGCTGGAAAACAAAAAACGTATTTAAATAAACTTACTTCATTTTGTTTCGCTTCTTCTCGTTTCGTGGGATCTAACGATTCGGGAATAAATAAAATTGTATAAATGAGGCCTACACCTGCGAGCCCAGTTGATAGGAAAAAACAAGTTTCATAATTCGTCGCATACAATAAATAGGAACTTGATATTGTTCCACAAAACATTCCAGCTATCGTGATAATTTCGTAGATCGCCATTCTGAAAGATTAATTTTAAAATATTAACTTATGTAATGTGACTACCAGGGATAAAAGAATAAGAAAATGGCATTTCTTCAAGAATCAAAATACTTCAGTGACCAGTTAAAACGAAACCAACACTCTCCCAAAAAACAAAATATGTGCAGAAGGATGTGGATTCATCTAGTTGCAAATATTTTTTTACCTTATTCCTCGAGTGTTTTCTGTAGAAATGTCGTTAATATAAGCTAAAGTTACAGTAAGATATGTTGGAATACTTCCTGTGAGAGTTGATGGAATTGTGGCAATAAGAAAATACCACGGTGACAGATCTTTGATACATATTAGTATTCCAAATAAAAGCATACTAAGGAACATTCCTAAAAATAAAAAAAATATCACTAATTGTAGTAGAGAAAAATTTTTTATCTTAAAAAGAAGGATTTTGTGTGTATTCTTGTCTAAGAAAATCCAACATTTTATTTCTTTATATAAAGTGCGCAATTTAGGGAATAATAAAAAAATAATAATTCGATTTTCATTTTTTTCCAATTTTTTTATAGCGATATTTATGCTTGATTCTCCTAGAAAAACTGTATTGCAATGTTTAAAAAATAAAAAAAATATTTCAGGTTCTAAAGTAAGATTTTTGTGAGGGAACTTCTCGGGTGAGTAAGCCACGAGCTCCCTGGATAACTTACACACTTAAACTAATATTCAAAGAGCGGGATAAGGCTCTAAGTAGATTTAAAATGGAAAAAACCAATGAGAGTTGGCTAAGGTACAAGGAACTAAGAAATTTTGCACTAGCCTCATTAAGAAGGGAAAAATCAGCTTATTTACAACATCTAAGCAATCAAAACAATTCATCAAATTTTTTTAAAGCTTTAAGATCCATGAAAATTCAGAGTTCGAAAAACCCAAGTATCCCTTCTTCCATGTCCAATCCACACAGCATTAATAATTATTTTGTTTCTGTAATCAAGAAAGTGACAACCAATGTTGGGAGTCAATATTTAGCTATCGCACAAATAAATTTAGTCCCCATGTCTGTTTTACATTTAATACAATTGATAGAGCTACTTTATATACTATCATTCGTAATATTAGATCAAATACCAGCCATTGAGTCATATCTATTGCATATAATTAACATTTGTATTGAAGAACAGTGGAGATCAGCACTAGTTATTCCACTACCCAAGAAAAATAATCCTGAATCATTTAACGATTTAAGGCCAATAAGTCTTCTTCCCTTATTGTCTAAAATACTAGTGTACAATTATATCAATTTATGGTTGTGAACAAAATAATTCCAACACACCAATCCGGTTTTCAACAAGGGTACAGCACAATTTAATAGACAATATTTTAAGGAATATTGATAATAAAAAAGTAGGTGTTCTTGCTCTACTAGATTTCAGTAAGGCATTTGATACTTTAAACCACCGTCTACTGGTTTCCAAATGTTCATTCTACGGATTCGATTCCGCATCATTAAATTTCATTAAAACGTATTTGGCAAACCGTTCCCAAAGTGCAGTGGTAGACAATCAATTTTCAGCACCTTCTGTTATAAAATCCGGAGTTCCACAAGGATCGGTCTTAGGACCTTTACTATTTCTGCTCTACACTTCTGACCTTCATACAGTCATCCAATACTGCTCGGCACAATTTTTTGCAGATGATACGCAATTATTCCACCACTGTGAAATAAAAAACCTAAACTCGTCAATGATGCAAATTAATCTTGACTTGGGTAAAATAAATGATTTTTCCGTCAAACATAACTTACACATAAATCCATCTAAATCAAAATGTATTATTTTCCAGCTTGACAGCAGTGGATAAAAATTTTTTTTTTTTTGTAACTCCATTTATTCAGCAATCTGCCCTGAGGCAATAAGCTATTGTTATGGCTTACAATGACATGTGTAGAGATAGTACCAGTGTACTATCCTACATATTTTTACAATACCTATATTTTAAGATTGAGTAGGGTTAATAAAAATTACTTATAACTACATGAGTCTATTTGTTAAATCAGACGGTTTAATTCTTTTAAGACGCCGCCCTTCACTGCTCCGATTAAATAACCGTTTGGCTAATTCGTTTGGATGTATGGACACTCTGTTGCGATATTTGTCACTTCTTTAACTGATTTAATTTGGATGTCTCGCACTACAACACTATTGGGCACATATCTGACAATGATGCGCAATACCTTGTTCTGGAATCTCTGCAGGATCTCTATGTTGGAATTGCTGGCTGTCCCCCAGAGCTGAATTCCGTAAGTCCATACCGGCGTGAGGATGCTTTTATACAGTAACACTTTGTTTTCCCAAGCCAATACATTTGGTTTAGTTTTAGTCCTAACTGCTTCCGCTTAGTGAATATGTGTTTCTGCCAAGTCAGTCTTCGGTCTAAGTGAAGTCCTAAGCATTTAACACTGTTGGCTTGTGGGAGTTCTGCTTCATTCATTTTTACAGGAGGACATGTTTCCTTTCGAAGTGACTTGGATTCATTGGCTTTCATTCGCCATTGTTTGAGCCATATCTGGATCTTGTTTAGATTTAGCTGCAAGTTCCTTGAGGCAGATATGGGATCTCTGTGGGATGATAATACGGCAGTATCATCAGCGAATGTCGCCACTGTTGTTTTGCTAGTTACTGGTAGGTCAGCTGTGTAGATTAAATACAGAACCGGTCCTAAGACGCTTCCTTGAGGGACTCCAGATAAGATTGGACAAGGAAAAATCTATTGGTAAGGTAAGATTTTAGTAATTCGTAGTGAGGATAGGGGAGGTATTTTTTCAGTTTGTAGTATAATCCTTCGTGCCATACTTTGTCGAATGCTTGTGAGATGTCCAGGAAGGCTGCTGAGCAATATCTTTTAGCTTCAAAATCACTATTTATTTCGTTGATTAGTCGGTGTACCTGTTCTATTGTGCCATGTTTATTTTGGAATCAGAATTGGTGTTGTGGTAGGACTTTTATTTCTTTTATAATGCTATTTAGTCTTTTTATGTAGATTTTTTCAAATACCTTGGACAAGATGGGGAGCAAGCTAATAGGTCTGTAAGATGTGGCTATATGTTGATCTTTCCCTTGTTTTGGAATCATAATTATTTGAGCTACTTTCCAGGTACTTGGGTAGTAGTTAGTGCGAAGTATTAAACAAAACTGTTATATCTTTATAACATTTATCAGATAGTTCTTGCAACACCTTACCAGTAATTAAGTCAAAACCGGGTGCCTTTCTAATGTCAATTTCTGTCCTGATTGTTTCTATAACCTCAGATGTTTTGATTTTATAATGTGGTAAATCCATTTGGTATGGTGTATCTAGAAATTGCCTTATTTCACTTTCTTCACCATCGAGTATGTCTCGCGGATATTGTTGAAACACTTGTTGTAGGTGAGTTACAAAAACATCTGCTTTATCTTTGTCACTCCTTGCCCATGTATTTCCACTATCCTTAATTGGGGGATTGTGTTGTGTTGGTCTTTTCAATTTCCTAGTCGCTTTCCACAGAGAGTAGTTTGTTTCTATTGTTGGTGTTAATTTTATCAGGTAGCTTTGAATATAATTATTTTTAAGTTCCAGTAGCATTTCTTTTAGCTCTCTTGTCGCTTTATTGTATTTGCTTTTGTTTTCGGCAGTTCTAATTTGTTGCCATTTTTTCCTTAATGTTCGTTTCTCAGATACCTTTTGTTGGACAACATTAGGTAGTTCCTCTTTTAGTTGGGTATTCATGGAATCAGGCGTGGCAGACCAACCTGCCTCTTGAATAATTTTAGTAAGTTCTTCAACCGCAAGTTCTATATCCAAATTTGTCTTTAGTCGGCAATCTAATGAGATTTTTTCGTCTAACGTATTTCGAAATAGTACCCAGTTAGTTTTGTGATTGTGATAAAAATAAACTTCAAATTATGCAGAATACTTGTTGTATATTTTTTTCTTTTTTGTTAGAACGGATTGGCTAAAGATTCACAATCTTTATGCATATTTATTGTTAAGTATGGTGCATAAAATAAATAAAGACTCGTTGCCTTCCTACCTTAGTGATAAATTCCATTATAGAACATCAACTCATAATGTTAACATAAGAGACACTAAAACATTATCAATGCCTATTCATCATACTACCATTTTTACTCGCAGTTTCATTTTTAATGCGGTTAGTCTATATGGAACTAAAAAATATAATATCCACTCATGTCTTTAAATCCAGACTAAAGCGTCATCTACTTGAGAATCGGTAAACTCAATCTTTTATTTATTGCTTTTATTTATTACTTTTGTAATGTACTTTAGTTTTTATTTATGTTTTTGTAATTATATGTAAGCTTTTATTTGTATAAATCTATTTATGTTATTAAAGGGTTAGATGTAATAGGCTAAATCTCGCCCTACTCTGTGCACTTTTTTTTTCTGTAAATGTATATTAGTGCAAATAAAGACGTTTATTATTATTATTATTATTATTATTATTATTATTAAAGAATCAATATAAATCAATATAAAAAATGAAAATCGATTTTTTTTTATTTCCCAAATTGGGCACTTTAAATAAAGAAATAAAATGTTGGATTTTCTTAGACAAAAGTACACACAAAATCCTTCTTTTTAAGATAAAAATTTTTTCTCTACTATTGTTTTTCCAAAAATGGCGGCCAACTCAATTCTTTCTTCGAAAAATGCCGATTTTGGCCAAATACATTTTTTTTTAATTTTTACCATGTCTTCCCGACATAAAAATACATATTTTCTCCAATTTTTAAGAAAATTCGAGGATTCTTTGGTTATTTATTTTGAAGTTAGAATGCATTTTTCAAAAAACCCTATTATACGGATCGATACTGTACTTCATCACGGTCATTTTTATTTTTTTTTTATTTTTCCACGACTCTTAAAGCCGGAGATATTTAAAAAATACTCGAATAATACCAAAAATGCCGTTTTTGGCACATATCTCCCGAAGCTCCAGCCCAAATTTATTGAAATTATTTTTACAAGATTCTCTTTATGTATAAAATCGAAAAAATTAAAAAAAATTGACTTAGCTCTTACATCCATATAAAATTCTAATTTCACTCCACTATTGGTATTACGAGTAGGTTATTTACCAAATGATTTGGCAAACTGAATCAGGCCATGTCAATGACTTCCATAAAGTAGAGATTAATACAAACATTAGGATTTTAAACAAAATATTTACCTGCAATAATCACTACCAATAGAGGTTTTCGTCCGTATCTATCAGACCAGGCACCAGCAAACAAACTATAAAATACAGGTACAGCTGCAGGTACAGCTTCGATTACCATTACTATAATATTGGCAGATTTCTGAACATCTGTCTCTATATCCTGGATTTCTTGCGAGTCTGTATAACGACCTAATTCTCTACAGGATGGTTCGTCGTACCCTAATATGGTATAACAGGCTCTGTAGTAGATCAAGTTTGTTAAAAGCGATCCTAAAAAATATATAAAGTTTAAGGCAAATGTTTGTAACATTTGTGTAATAAAAAAATCAGCGTGAGACTAATTGATACCAAAGATCATTGGAAAAAGAAAAGGTGATTAGGAAAAGTAAACAATGAAGTCTACAGACAGATGAGAACGAGATCTAAAGAAGAATGAGATTAAAGCTGTCATGAAAGCTCGAAAGTGGAACAAATCGTCGATAGGTTAGAAATAAGGAGATGAATGAAGAAAGCTAAAGATGCAAAGAGAAGTAGAGAAATAACAATACAATATGTGATACAATAATATAAAATATAAGTTTCAAGTTTATTAGTAGAATCTAAAAAACACGTACATAACGAAAACAAAAATGGAAATACCGAAGAGCGGTAAAACAAAATTAAAGATAAAAGAAAAAGTAATAAAAATAAAAACAATTGGTTTGATAGAGATACGAAATTCATGAGAGATGAAAAATTTAATGGATAAAATAGAGAAACAGAACAACATAAAAAATGTTATCGAAGCAGAAAAACCATTTGCAGAAGAATTAGAGAAAGTAAGAAGAAAATAAACGGAGAGGCAAAAGGAAAAATGGAAAAAAATTAAAACAGAGATTATATGAGCTAATGATTCAAATATGGAGAGAAGAGAGACTCCCAGATGAATGAAAAACAGGAATTTTAGTACCCATATTAAAGAAAAGAAATCCAATTGGCTGCGTTTATTTCATAACGATTTTTGATCCTTTTCCGGAGACCGGGAAACCGGAAAACTTACACTCCTACTTGTGCCCAAAATCAAGCGATTTGGACAGTTTTTTTTTAGATAAATCGACGGTGCTAGTATTGAATCATTCAATTTTAATCTATTAATTAATCAATTTCATCTTGATTAGGCTAAAAATAGAATGTTACCTTGACAAAATTCATGTATTGTCTTACAAAAAAATATTGCCAATCTCTTAAGCAGGAGTAAATCCATTTAAAGATTATGAAATCATAAGTCTGTGTTTGTAGCACCAATATTAACTGCGATTCATTTTTATATTATGATAACATATGACTTCGTAAATTTTCTATTTAAAAAAAATAATTCTTTAGATATTAATAAAAAAACGCCCATCCTCAGGATTACCGCTGTAAGCACTGCTACGTCGATCTTCTCCAACAATACCAATAGAGTTATCGCGGATTTATATTTATTGTTGTATTGTTTACCGGGTATATGTTATAAAAAACACTTTTTCTTTGAAATCTTGGAAATGTTAACATTATTGTTCTCGAATTTTGTACAAAACAAGTGATAATATTTTTTGGTATAAAAATTAACAGGTTTTTTTAAATTGAGGTGACTAAGAAAATAATACCAAAGAATTATTTTATTTTAAAATTAGGTAATAACAGAAAATAGACAAAAAACGGTCAAATTATCAATTTTTCAGGTTTGTTTTCCAAAACTTAAGGATATAGACCGGTGCCATATGTGGATGGTAGGAAAATTTAGGGTAAATTATAAGTAAATTAAAAAAAAACTGCAAAATAAATATATATGATATACAACGATATAAATAGTTAACTTTTTCTTGTGAGGATATTTTAGCATAAACGTTCTGCGCATGTCTAATAATAATTGTGTGTATCATCTGTTTTTATTTACTTACCCATTAAAAGAAAACCAAAATATGTAAGTAGAAGTGGAACTTCTACAGTAATTTTTTTGTACCATGCCATTCGTATCTTTAGCGAAACATAGATTCGACAATAGTACTTTAGAAAAACTAAAATTATCTTATATAGATTTAATTTTAAAGGATCAAAAAAAAGGCTCAGGTTATTCTTAATTTAAAGTGGCCACAGAAGATAAGGTGTTTATCTAAATTATTATAATGTTTTCGACAAAATATAAATTTCCATATATCGATAACAAAGTGTATGGCACTGGATCGAATATTCTCTAAATAACAGACAGGCATTAAGAAAAAACCTCATAGTAAAAAAAAGGTCATATATCTAGTAATTAGTTTAAGCGAGAAAGGAAGTTACTTAATCTCAAATCTGTCCGCATTTTGCCAAATACAGGAGGTTGCAGCAGCACAGGTATGGTTTCAGATGCTAGACATAGAATATTATGAGGGCCAACTAACTGCAGCGCCTACAGAACAGCATTAACATCGTAGCAGGGTAAGGAGTCATTTGATGGCAAGAGACAGATTCCGTTTACAGGAGAGAAACAAATACTACCGTCAAAAAAAAGATGTGATAAGAGGAACTCTATATCTTATTACCTAAAAAGTTAGACTAATAAGCATTACTTAATTTCTCTCTCTTTCCACTGGATTAAAACCACTTAGTTGTTAAAAAAGTTTTTTTATTGACGTTTCGGCTTTCCAGATCGAAAGCCGTTATCAAAATGACATAAAATAAATAAATTTACTAGAAACAGAACACTTGATAATCTTGCAAAAATATGACATCAACATAGTATACATAGAATAAGATTTTGAGATTGAAGATGTCAAAATCTGTTTCAATCATATTTTTGTGACGTTTCTGGGAACGAATTTTTGAAAGGATAGCGCATTTGCATATTATAAGAGAATTTATACTTCGTCATAAATGAAGTTTTCTTATTAATATTATCATAAGAAAAAACCAGATAAAAACTTATGATACTATCCCGATATAGAGGGTATCCTTTTTGCAATTAACTCTTTTTGTAAAATAGGTATCCAAATTTTTGAAATATCAACCGAACAATTAGAAACACATTCGTTATTATTTAAGCATATCAATGCTGCTTCTTTAACTTTGCGGTTATAATTATTCGGTTCTTTTAATAATCTAGTTGAAGAATTCCATTGTATTTTATGACCAAAATCCCATGCATGTTCACATATTTTAGATTTTTCGAATTGTTTATTTTTAATGTACGATTGGTGTTCATTAAGTCTAATATGAAAAGGTCTAGATGTTTCTCCTATATAAAATTTATTACATTCGCATGGAATTTTGTAAATACAATTTTTTGTGTTTTGAATTTCATTAAAAGGTTTTGTATTTACTATTAAAGATTTTAATGTATTATTAGTTTGAAAAACTGTTTTTAAATTAAATTTATTGCCAATCCTTCTAATTTTTTCGGATAATTTTGGAATATAAGGGATTTTTACTATATTTGAAAGAATTATTGGGGGGTTTAAATTTTGATCTTTAGTTTTGATGTCTCGGTAAAGTTCACGATTTATAAATTTACTTGGGTAGTTGTTCTTAATCAAGACAGATTTAACAAGTGATAATTCATTATTTAAGATATTGTCATTTGAACAAATTGTTTTTGCTCTATCGGAAAGAGATTTGACAATACCTCGTTTAACACAAATTGAGTGGTTTGAATTAAAATTTAGATATCTATTTGTATGTGTTTCTTTTCTAAAAACTGATGTATCAAAACAATTGTTGTTATTGTGTATTAGTACATCAAGAAACGGTAATTTTTTATTATTTTCAATTTCAATTGTAAATTTAATAGTAGGTTCCGAATTATTAATAGTATATAAAAATGAATCAATATTTTCCCTATCGTGTTGCCAAATTGCAAAGATATCATCTACATATCTAAACCAGACAGAAGGTCTTAAATTTTGTTTGTTTACAATTTCCATTTCAAAATTCTCCATGAAAATATCACACAATTTTGGTGATAAAGGAGAACCCATTGCCATGCCAAAATTTTGCTGATAAAAATCACTATTTAATTGAAAATATGTAGTTTTAATACATAGTTCCAATAATTCTAGAATTGCTGAGACGCTTAATTTAGTTCTATTTATTAATGTATTATCATTTGTCAACTTTTTTCTCACAAGATTAAGAGTTTTATCGACAGGAACATTTGGAAATAAACTGACTACATCAAAACTAACCATTATATCTGAATTTGTAATTTTGATTTTTGATAATTTTTCTAAAAAATGTTTTGAATTTTTGATAAAGGAATTAGTATTTCCTGATAACGGATCTATTATTTTAAGTAGAAATCTTGCTAAATTTTGACAAGGTGAATTTATAGAACTTATTATTGGTCTTTGTTGTTTATGAATTTTGGGTAAACCATAAAAATGTGGAGGTTTACTATAATGAGAAGTAAGAGATCTTCGTTCTTTATCACTTAGGAATTTTTTATTTTTATATAAAGTTTTGTAAATTTTGTTTTCAATACTAGTAGTTGGATCTTTATTTAATTTTGAATAGCTACCGTTTTCAATAATTTCGTTAATTTTGTTATCATAATCTGTTTTGTTCATGACAACCGTCGCGTTACCTTTATCTGCCGGTAATATCTTAATTGTATTGTCATTTTTTAAATTTTTAATTGATTTAAATTCTGCGGAGGTTAAATTTTGATTAATTTTGTAAGATTTTTCTAATTCAATTTTGCAATGTACCTTGTATTCGTTGCTTAAATCAGTTGGTAAATTTTGAGAAGCGTTTTCTATAGAACTAATAATATCAAATTTTGGTACATATTTTGGAGTTACCGAATAATTTAAACCTTTAGCCAATAATAAATTTTCTGTGTGATTAAGATCTCTACTTGAAATATTTATTACCGTATTTAAATTTTGTTCTGAATTTCTAAGGTTGTAAAAACTTTTTTCTTCAATTAGATTATTAAATTTTCTTAATTGTCTATTTTTGGTACAATTGAATTCTTTCTCATAACTATTTAAAACACAATGGATTATTTTATGGAAATCAAATCTGGATACCTGATTATACAAATATGATTTAATATCCTCGATATCTTTTTCTAAATTAAATTTATTACACCTATGGAACTGAATCCTCTCTCTTACTATCGCTTGCTCTGCTCTATTTAAAATTCTCCATATCTTGTTGTTCTTTATTAGAATTTTAGAAAATGTATATAAAAAATTTGCTAAATGTAAAAATTCTTTATGTTTCATGATGAAATGCCGAGAAAACAAGATCATTCCAAAAGGCCTAAGACTTAAAACTCCAAGCAGAGCACGCGATAGTAAGAGAGAGGATTCAGTTCCATAGGTGTAATAAATTTAATTTAGAAAAAGATATCGAGGATATTAAATCATATTTGTATAATCAGGTATCCAGATTTGATTTCCATAAAATAATCCATTGTGTTTTAAATAGTTATGAGAAAGAATTCAATTGTACCAAAAATAGACAATTAAGAAAATTTAATAATCTAATTGAAGAAAAAAGTTTTTACAACCTTAGAAATTCAGAACAAAATTTAAATACGGTAATAAATATTTCAAGTAGAGATCTTAATCACACAGAAAATTTATTATTGGCTAAAGGTTTAAATTATTCGGTAACTCCAAAATATGTACCAAAATTTGATATTATTAGTTCTATAGAAAACGCTTCTCAAAATTTACCAACTGATTTAAGCAACGAATACAAGGTACATTGCAAAATTGAATTAGAAAAATCTTACAAAATTAATCAAAATTTAACCTCCGCAGAATTTAAATCAATTAAAAATTTAAAAAATGACAATACAATTAAGATATTACCGGCAGATAAAGGTAACGCGACGGTTGTCATGAACAAAACAGATTATGATAACAAAATTAACGAAATTATTGAAAACGGTAGCTATTCAAAATTAAATAAAGATCCAACTACTAGTATTGAAAACAAAATTTACAAAACTTTATATAAAAATAAAAAATTCCTAAGTGATAAAGAACGAAGATCTCTTACTTCTCATTATAGTAAACCTCCACATTTTTATGGTTTACCCAAAATTCATAAACAACAAAGACCAATAATAAGTTCTATAAATTCACCTTGTCAAAATTTAGCAAGATTTCTACTTAAAATAATATATCCGTTATCAGGAAATACTAATTCCTTTATCAAAAATTCAAAACATTTTTTAGAAAAATTATCAAAAATCAAAATTACAAATTCAGATATAATGGTTAGTTTTGATGTAGTCAGTTTATTTCCAAATGTTCCTGTCGATAAAACTCTTAATCTTGTGAGAAAAAAGTTGACAAATGATAATACATTAATAAATAGAACTAAATTAAGCGTCTCAGCAATTCTAGAATTATTGGAACTATGTAGTAAAACTACATATTTTCAATTAAATAGTGATTTTTATCAGCAAAATTTTGGCATGGCAATGGGTTCTCCTTTATCACCAAAATTGTGTGATATTTTCATGGAGAATTTTGAAATGGAAATTGTAAACAAACAAAATTTAAGACCTTCTGTCTGGTTTAGATATGTAGATGATATCTTTGCAATTTGGCAACACGATAGGGAAAATATTGATTCATTTTTATATACTATTAATAATTCGGAACCTACTATTAAATTTACAATTGAAATTGAAAATAATAAAAAATTACCGTTTCTTGATGTACTAATACACAATAACAACAATTGTTTTGATACATCAGTTTTTAGAAAAGAAACACATACAAATAGATATCTAAATTTTAATTCAAACCACTCAATTTGTGTTAAACGAGGTATTGTCAAATCTCTTTCCGATAGAGCAAAAACAATTTGTTCAAATGACAATATCTTAAATAATGAATTATTACTTGTTAAATCTGTCTTGATTAAGAACAACTACCCAAGTAAATTTATAAATCGTGAACTTTACCGAGACATCAAAACTAAAGATCAAAATTTAAACCCCCCAATAATTCTTTCAAATATAGTAAAAATCCCTTATATTCCAAAATTATCCGAAAAAATTAGAAGGATTGGCAATAAATTTAATTTAAAAACAGTTTTTCAAACTAATAATACATTAAAATCTTTAATAGTAAATACAAAACCTTTTAATGAAATTCAAAACACAAAAAATTGTATTTACAAAATTCCATGCGAATGTAATAAATTTTATATAGGAGAAACATCTAGACCTTTTCATATTAGACTTAATGAACACCAATCGTACATTAAAAATAAACAATTCGAAAAATCTAAAATATGTGAACATGCATGGGATTTTGGTCATAAAATACAATGGAATTCTTCAACTAGATTATTAAAAGAACCGAATAATTATAACCGCAAAGTTAAAGAAGCAGCATTGATATGCTTAAATAATAACGAATGTGTTTCTAATTGTTCGGTTGATATTTCAAAAATTTGGATACCTATTTTACAAAAAGAGTTAATTGCAAAAAGGATACCCTCTATATCGGGATAGTATCATAAGTTTTTATCTGGTTTTTTCTTATGATAATATTAATAAGAAAACTTCATTTATGACGAAGTATAAATTCTCTTATAATATGCAAATGCGCTATCCTTTCAAAAATTCGTTCCCAGAAACGTCACAAAAATATGATTGAAACAGATTTTGACATCTTCAATCTCAAAATCTTATTCTATGTATACTATGTTGATGTCATATTTTTGCAAGATTATCAAGTGTTCTGTTTCTAGTAAATTTATTTATTTTATGTCATTTTGATAACGGCTTTCGATCTGGAAAGCCGAAACGTCAATAAAAAAACTTTTTTAACAACTAAGTGGTTTTAATCCAGTGGAAAGAGAGAGAAATTAAAATACAAACCACTATGAGCTTCCGAAATGAAGCATTACTTACATTTTCATATGACAATTTTTTAAATTATATAATAATTATGTAACCGCATGCTAATTTTTTTATTTAAAAAAAGGTGGAACAACAAAAATGTATCTAAATATAGGAGTGGCAAACAAATTAAACTTTTAAACAGGGTGGATTTATAGAAAAGTAAATATTTTAATCGTGCGTTTATAGGCTCAAATTATGAATATTTCGCTTAATACCGTGGAGTCTAATCTTATCTCCTGATGAGATGCAGGATTAAGATGTGCAGACCTTTAAAGATTTTTTGTCAGTTTATTAATAGAGATTTCCACCAATCAGAAACGCGCAATTTTGAATTACAAATGGTTTCTAGATGGAAAAATGTATTATGGTCTCAAGAAAGGACACAAGAAAACGACGCTAAACAATTTTTCTGATTTTATTGTCAATAAATTTTGTAATATTGTTTTTGAACAGTGCTAGTCAGCTTATGTAGTGAATATGAGTCGTTTTGGAAGTGATTCTATGACTAATATTGATCTGGCAATTGAGAAAAGTGTACTGTACAATATCGTTAAAACCCATACGTCAATATGGAAGCAGTTTACGGAATTCTGCAAGGCAAAGAAATACGAGCTTTTGGAAACTACAAGTTTAGATCACCTAAACCTAATCCTGAAAGATTGGGCGTGGAATATGAAGAAAGAAAACGGTGAAAATTACAAAGAACTAGTTGTCAAGACAATATGTGGAACACCGTTGCAAAAAAATGCAAGAGATGTATTTTATGAAGTGGAAAATAATTTTTGATCCATTTAAAGATATTATTTCAAGTCTAGAAGGGAAGCTCGTAATGCGAAACGAAGGAATTTGTAGATGTGCGCCAATAAAAGGAAATCGAGCTCTGCTTCATTAAAATTGGAAGAATACTACGCAATGGTTTTATTATAGGACGAGTGGACAAGTGGACAAGTGGATGGACAAGTGAATGGTACAAAAACACTCCAGTGGAAAAAAACGAACTTTCGAAATGGACTAAAGAAGCAGCAGAGAAGGCAGGATTAAATACAAAAGAAATAAAAGTAACAAACCACTCTATGCGGTCGACAGCAGTCAGTAACCTGGCTAAAGGAGGATGGGTGTACAACAATTAATTAAAATTACTGGCCACAGTTCAGCCAACTCAACTAAGCCTTATCTGCAAATGGATAATGAGCGTTATTCCAACATCATAACACCCTTAGAAGTGACGCCTCAGAACCTCCAGCTAAAAAACAGAAAACAGAAGATCCTGCAGCCACTCCTCGAGCTTCTCACTCTACAGCTGGACCGATCAACAACATTAATGATTTACCTACACCCAACGTTATCAATGAGTTAACAAAGATTTCAAACAATACTCCTACTGTGTACCAAAATTGCAATTTATATTTTAATTGTATCATAAATAATTAAATTTGTAGTATTTTGTGATTAAATAAATTGCCTTTGCGACAAAAAAAACTGTGTCACAAAAAATTTTTTCGTTCTCGCAGTTAAGATGCGATTAGATGGACTCCCTGTATTTTGGAGGATCTTCAAATTATGATGAGAAATTAATTATAGTTTGGAAGAATTATTACGTAGAATACAGAACTGTACAATTATACAATTATATTATTGTTGTGTTTAACCAAGAAATAACATTATTTATTTATTTTTAATCGTCCAACTGATAATTTATAAATCGACTCACTATTATATATGTAGAGTCAAGCATATCAATCAATTAGTATTTTTTAATCGAACAAGCCTACTTTAATAGATCGAACGGATACCTTTCAATCCATAATTAAAGTGCAATACTTGTAATATGGTTGTAATAAACAGTTTTATTTGTTGGTTGATCATTAAAGGTAAGAAATTTTCTAATTTTGATATTTAAAGTAAAATAGAAATATTTTTTTATAGATATTTACGACAAAATTATATAAAGTAGGTCCTCTAGATGTTTTCTACGTAACCTTTTAAGTTCAAATTCAAAAAAAAATTATTTACAATATTATAACAAAAATTTTCTCACGAGCTTTCTGATATACTTGTTGATTCCTTATAATCTTCCTTACCCCTAAATTTAATCATTTCTGGCGTTATATTGTAACTGCCTGGTGCTTTCCTCATTTTTAACTTTCGTATGTCTTCTCATCTTTCTTCCTCGTCTATTTCTAAACTTCTTATTGCTGAATTTCTTCATCCTTCTGTATCTGATGATTGTTTGCCCAAATTAAATTTTCAGTTTCAATGGCCACAATAGCAATACTTCTTGCACACGAAGCCTTACAATTATTAGAGATTGAGTTGTAATCATTTTATTGCTTGCTTTTTAATACTAGACAAATCCATTTTTCCTGAGGATGATCATATAGTAAAAGAAACATGTTTCCATTTTACGTTTCAGTACCATAAATCGAACTTGTTTTTAATAAATTCGTTATCTTTATTAGCGGTTTTATTTTAAAAATGACCTTTACTCGAATGATTATATTTATATATAGATTTTTTTCTGCAATATGACATTAAATATGCTCTGCTGATGACCTCAATACCCCTTATTTGTTATTAATAAAATTTTATATTGACAGATATCATTCTAATCAACAAAGCCACAGCCTACTCACTTTTACCGACATAGTGATGTGCCTACTTTAAATTCAATGTCATTTTAAACTTCAAAATTTTGGAGGTGTTCCCGAAGAGGTACGGAGGGGCAGAATTTTAAAATTCATAAACACAGAAAAGCTACAGACACACACACACACGCGCAACAGATCGAATTCAGATACCGAACAATTTGTTCGGTGAAAAACTATTTTTAAAAAAAAATTTGAGTCTCTAAAGTGTGCCAAATCAGGGACACTAATTTCATTTGCAAAATTAATTATGTAAATAAAAAACTACAGGTAAAAACTCTTTAAAACATCCATTTTCAACTCAACTAAACAGAAATATCTCATATTAATGGGCTCTAAACTAATTTGAATCATTAAAAAAGGAATAATTATAGTATTAGAAAAATTAAATAAAAGCGCTCGCTCTTCTGGTTTTCGTTCATTTTGTTACTCCTCACATTCAACAAAATTCGGATTTTGATAGCGGGGTAGCAGAAGAGCAAAGAAGTTCAATTTTTCTCGGGAGAATTTCAGGACGCAAACATAAGCTTTGACTGCTTGTCAAAAGATCGCACTACGGTGATACAGACAACACACTAAAAATTATACAATTAAACTAAAAGGTGGCGCTAAAGTTAAGCAGCGTTCAGAAATCAATCAATCAATTTTTGCTGTTTTATATAACTTTAAAATATATTTTTTGAATGCTTTAAATTATTTTGGTTAAATTAGGCGCTATATAAATAAGACAAAATTATGTACTTAAATAATTTATTTGCACTATCTAAACATTTTCTTTATTTATAAAAGAGATCAAACACAAGATGAGGTTGTACGGTTTTATTAATTACTCTATTTATCATTATTATTTCAGTATAGATCGATACAATATTCTTTTTTTAACACCTCCTTTGAATATTTACTTTTCCTTAAAAGGACGATTTTAGGGATTTAAGGTTAGAAAAATTAAGTAAACGTTAAACTATAAACTCTTCTACTCTATCGTTACAGAAATTTGTATTGTTACTATTGTTTGTCGTGAAATTCAACAAAATTCCGTTTTTTGTATTAGAGGAGCATAATAGGGAAGAGAGTTAACGTTTCTCTGCAGACTTTCGCTGAATTGAACTGCGCGCAGATAGCATATTGTAAAATTATACGAGAGATTAAACTATTCAATAAATGGCGGCGCTAAAGCTAAGCAGCGTTCAGAAATCAATCGAAAATTGAATTGTTGGTATTGGCGCTGTTTTCTAAAGGGATTTTTGGAATGAAGAGCGCCTTGTTTCGAATGTTTACAAATATTCCAGCAAAAGTCCGTAAAGATATAATTAAAACTAATCACCCATATTGTAGGTACATCCATTTATTTATTTATGGCTCCTAATTCAACCAAAATAATTTAAATTATAACAAATATATATTTTAAGGTTACGAAATTGTCTTACAATTTTATAGTGTGCTATCTGCATCACTATAGTGCCATCTTTTGATGTCGCAAAGCTTACGTCCAAAATAATAATGAAAATTAAACCTCATTGCTCTATTGTTCGCCTGATACAGAAATCCGAATTTTGGACAAAATTTTGTTGAATTCTACAAGTAATAATTCGATTTTCTGTATCGGGAAAGCAGAAGAGCCAGGAACTATTGAGAAAAACTCAATAAATTCACGATGACTACCCCAGGAATTTTGATCATAGGAACAGGATAAGGGCCTCTGGCCCGAGGGACTGCAATTGCCTGAGGTAATTAAGGCTCATTAATTCCCGAGGTACATAGATTCTTTTATTTCTGATCGATTTCAATAAAACAAGCAGCAATGACATTCACTAAATATAATGAAACACTGACAGCAATATTCAACAAACGTCAAAGTATCCTAACAACGGGAATTAAGCCTGACAACGGGAAATTAAGGCACCTCTAATATCCCAAGGGAGTTATGACCCTGTTTATTGATGGCGTATCTATGATGATATAAGCTTATAATAGCCCGGTCAGGAATAAAAATTATTAGACTCTGATAAACTTTATGATAATACATTATGATGATTCCGTTTTGAAGCTTGTTACAGTTATGATGGTCCGGAAGTTGAAACACCATTGGGTGGTATTCGTGGTCAATGGAAAATCGCATCAGAAGGAAATATTTACAGTTCCTTTGAGGGAATTCGATATGCTAAGCCTCCTGTGGGTCAATTAAGATTTGAAGTAAGGATGATCTGGGAAAAATATAATTACAATTACATAATACATTTTAAATATCTATAATCTCTTTTAGGAACCCGTACCTATAGAATCATGGCAAGGCTTCTGGTCTGCTACGGATGTATTTCAATGCCCACAAATTGCTCTTGGTAGTCATGAAGACCTAACAGGTAAACAATTATCAAAAAATCTAAGAAGAGATGATGCTTAAAGTAGTGGACTGCTCTAAAAACGCATTTATATCCGTTAAAAGTCTTTCTTGCAATGAAAATAAAATACTGGATTACAAAAATAGTTCCTACGTACCTCATAATAATTTATGCAAATCATAAAAACTATTCTAGATCATCTCAAATATCTTGAATCGTATAACACCTGCAACTATTAAATATATTAACAGTAGCCAAGAAATTTCTGTAATATTACTATAGTTCAGTCCAATTATGAGACCCAATAAATATGGTACATTTGGAACCATCTCGGTGTCATCTATCTACCCTTAAAGTATGCGTATTTCCCAATGAAACACGCTAAATTAAGATAATTTATGTCTTCTAAAATTTTGCAGGAAATGAAGATTGCCTTTATGTAAATGTATATGTTCCTGGTAAATACATCAAATCAAATAAAAACCTCGATGTAGTTGTTAACATTCATGGTGGAGCTTTCATGGTTGGCAGTGGGCATTTGATGTTAAATTCTACATTTGTTATGAACCAAGAAGACACTATTTTTGTATCCTTAAACTATCGTCTAGGAGTACTAGGTATTTATTTTATTTTTATTATTATTATAATATTTGGAAACTTCAATGCAAATTGGAAATTTTTGCTTTAAGTTGTCAACACTCATTTCTGGGAATTATTTATCAGATTTGCTGTTCGTGAAGTTTATTTTTTAATTTCCAGGTTTTCTGAGTACAGAGGATAATGAAATACCAGGAAACAATGGTATGAAGGACCAAGTTCTAGCGTTAAAATGGGTAAAAGATAATATCGCATCATTTGGTGGCAATCCGAATTCTGTAACAATAAGTGGATGTTCAGCTGGAGGAGCTAGCGTCCATCTACATTATTTATCTCCCCTCTCTAGAGGATTATTTCATAGAGGAATTTCTCATAGTGGAGCAGCTCTTAATCCATGGGTCATTAAAGAAAAACCCTTAATATTTGCTAAAAATGTATCAGTTTCTGTTGGATGCCCCGATTCATCAACTAAGGAGATGAAAGAGTGTCTTAAAACCAAAGCATATTCTATTTTGCTGGAAAAAGGAATGTTAACGGAGTTTGGGATTTTACCGTTTTCTCCTTTTTCTGTAGTCATTGAGAGAAATTCCAAAAATGCCTTTTTGTCAGAGAATCCTTATACTATGTTAGTGAATGGGAAAGTAGCTGATGTTCCCTGGATTGCGTCTGTTACACATCATGAGGGGATTTTTCCAGGAATATGTAAGTTATTAATTAATACAAGCATGACTAATAAAATACCATAGTTGGATATAACACTCAAATGAATTTACCAGTATATACAACAGGAATTCGGCGAATTCTACAGGAAATTCCCCCTATATAAGCGACAGCAGGAATTCCGGTCTAGAAACAACTGGAATATGCTGTACTATTTACAGGATCGTTACATTGATTTAACTGGAATATTCCAGTTATTTTATTTCTGTTTAATAAGCAAACTAGATAGTTGTATTCGAAGCTTCGAACTTCAGTTTTTACAGGAATTTCCATAATTAATCGGAACTCTAGTATCGATTTAATAGGAATTTTCTGTTGAATTAAAGATCTTTCATTCATACATTACAGTACTAATTAGTTGTATTCTTCGATTTCGAAGCTCAACCTGAGCTTTTACAGGAATTTCTATAGTTTGTCCATCGTAAAGAAAAGGAGTGTAAACAAACTTGCACGCGGAGATAACGTGACTGGTCTAGTACAATGGATTTCATAAGAAAATATAATTTTTGATATTTTAATAATACTTTATATTTTAAATTTTCACGGATATCGATAAATTCTCAAAAAATATTTGTTTTTAGCTTTTTATAACAATTTGAATGAATTCGACAAAGTTTTCATACAACAAGCGCATCTAATTCTGGATTACAATCACACTTTACCCGAACAGAAACGTCTAAAATTTGCAACTAGAATCAAAGATCACTATTTTGGCAAAGGACAACATATAAATGAACAAAACTTTGACACATTAGTGGATGTAAGATATGTATATTTTTTTTTATTTCTGCAAACTATCTCCCAGCGCCACTTTAGGAACAGCGCTGTTAATTAGAACCCAACAGTGAATGGTCGAGTGGGGAATCACACCTGTTATATAAAAATGATTTTGTCGATGCTGAGATTCGAACCCACAACCCTTGGATAATGATGAGTCGAGTGTTGTTCAACAGCTGAGAGACTTAACACTTGCACTTGCATATATTTTGGCTTAAAATTGATATTTTAATTTTTTTTAGTAGTAAAAACCATCGTTAATTACTTTTTAGGTATTTAGTCATCGTTTTTTCACTTACGGCATGGAAGTTTCAGTAAAGTTACAATCGAAAGCAAACAAATCGCCTGTTTATTATTACATTTTTAATTATGATAAAGGAACAAATGGTATTGCAAAATTATTCGGTCAAAACGACGATATCAAAGGTAAGAATAAACTATAAAAATATGTTTTATTTACAAAGCGATTAACCTTCGGTGATGCATGAAATAAAGCGCTAACTGCCTATCGAAAATTTTTTTCCAACGGGGTACCGTGGTTTACATAATCAAAAATGACTTTTTTATATTTTGCGTCTATAATATTTTACATTATGATATGCATTTGAGAACTCTAATGTTTCATTAGAGTACGCAACTTTTTGTGTTGTACGGTTGGTAATATGAATTAACAAATGACATGAATTGACTTTTGTCTTGTCATTTGTTTCTAATAAATCTGTCAAATTTTAAAAATTCTACAACAGTGCTACCAATCCATTTTTTTTAAAGCAAACTTCTCTATAATATGCAAAGTATAAATTTATTAAAAAGTTAATAAAAGTATTGTAAGCTACTTATCTCATAGAATGTCATATGAAATGCGTTGCTTAATGTACTATTATAAACATTATTTTAGGTGCCGGACATTCTGATGATACCATTTACACATATGGGTTTAATATACAGAACAATTTTTCAGAAAGGGACGAAAAAATTATAGGTATTTTTAAGAAGATCTTAAGACCTTTCGTGACTGGATCGTAAGTACAAAACCGTATTTAAAAATCAAAATTTCCTCTGTCCCTCTATTTGTCAGTTCGTCAGCTTGATCCTGACCTGACCTGGTTTCTTATTTTAAATGTTTTCGTACTTTTTAGGTTCAATTTATTGGAACAATACTTTAAATGGGTGCCAACAAAAGGAGACGAACTAACGTATTTAAATATTACATCTGAAATCGACTTAAATGTACAAAAAATGAAAACAATGGTACCTCAACATATTTGGATTGATTTAAATAGAGTTGAATTTAATATGACTAAGATTAAAGATGAACTGTAATAAAATGTTCAAAAATCCCTACTTGCCTATGTTGTAATAATTTACAGGACCTGTTTGTGTAAAATATAAATAGTTAAATGCATTTTTTTTATTTCACCGCATTAAGATAATTTTACTTTTGTTGAAACAAATGCACTGGCGTATATATATATATATATTTTCAATTGCAGAACATATGCCAATGACAAGTAAAACAACTTATCGGCACATCAAAGCAACTTTTATCGGCACATCAAAGCAACTTGTCGGTACATGAAAGCACATCTGGGAATTTTGTTTTTATATTTCTGCATCGTGTTTTGTGTAAGCATTAATACCGTTGGTGCTCAACGCCACTTTAGGAATCCCGTCCAATATATAAAAAACAATTTCTAAATTTCAATTTAAATTAAAAATTAGAAAATTATTATTGCCCTCGGTGGGATTCAATACTACTACTACTAATGAGTTCACGTGTCTACCACCATTCATCCAATAAATATTGATCAAAATTTAAATATAATCCCAACGAACTTTAACTTGCTCCAATTCAAATTACTGACGTCATAAGTTTTGCCCCTCTTCCCGCTATGCTTTACAGGGCATTTCATAAGACAAAGACACCATTCATCTAGCGACGTTGCACATAGTAGTTGATAAATGTTGGGATAACTTAAAATGTTTAATTTAGTGGTCATATCGAAACTCCTTTTTGATATAGTGTAACTAGAGATATGCTAACGTTAAACTTGTACACGATGTTGTATTATATTTTCGTGATTAATTTGTTTAATTAGTACACGTTTAAAGTTTCAGTGAAGGCAGTGAGATATAAGAAAAGTGAGAAATGAGTGAAGAAATACATCAAGCAGGTACATTTTACAAATTATGCTTTATTCCTGTAAATTAGCGTCTTTGAATAATAGTTATTATTGTAATAAAAAATTAGTTTTTTATAATTCTTGTGAATATTTCAAGGCGGTATTTCTTAGAAACCGTACAGCCGTTTATAAAATTCCCGCTATTTAATTTTCAAATTCAAACGTTTCTGAATCTATGCACGTGTCTTATAGTCTAACTATCCACTACTAGATGGAGATGTCATCTCTTTTCACTCTAGAAAAGGAAAAATTGTTTTTGTCTTACATTAAAAAAAAATAGAGTAAACCTTTGTTAAATATTAGAAATATTTAGGATTCAGCATAAAAACAAATCAATTTGGATAAAAAATTATTTTGCTACCGATTTTATTCCCCTTAAATTTGCAGTTTTCTGTAAATCAATTTAGACACTCATTTGTGACAGTTTAAATTTCACCTGTCAAATAGTCAAAATTGACAGAAATATTGTGAACGCAAATCCATGCGATTTTTAAATAATTAAGAAACATGTATAATTTTAAAAAGAAAAATTCTTAAAAATTGAGTATATTTAAAATATTTTGGAAAAATAAATCATTTATACCATGGATTTTCCAAGAGGAAGAAATAAGGGGTAATATTTAACCGATTTTGAGAGTTCCTTTAATGTAAAAGTGTATATTTTTAGATACAAAAACTTTAAAAACAATAAACGAATAGATTCCAGTTGTTTAGAAAGTACTCCCGAAATAATGCGTATTGAAATTGATCGCATATTTAAAGACTTTTTAGATGATCCAGATACAAATGAATATATTTTTCCTTCAGATTTAAACAATCTACAAAGAAAGTATATTCACTATATGGCACAGAAACAGAACATCATATCAAAATCATATGGAAAAGAACCAAACAGAAAGTTGCATATTAAAAAGAAGAGTCAGCAACTTTGCAATCAGTATATTGAGGTTTTTCCCTGTGAGGGGGCCCAGTTGTTTTTAAACGAGTTTGTCAGTAATTCAATACCTAATCCTGAAGTACACAAAGCACCTGGTACTTACAATGTTCAAAAAGTAGCTGGGAAATTAATTCAAAACCCTGCAGGTGTTCCTAGTGTGATAAATATAAATCATGATGTGTTAGATGTAAGACAAAATTTGCCCGTATTTGAATACAGAGAGAGGATTTTAGAAACTATTAAAAATAACCAGATTGTTGTTATTTCTTCTGAAACAGGTATTTGTTATTCTTGTTTACATTTTCTCTTCTAACTTTTTAATTTTTTGTGCAATGTACGACATGTTGATATATAAAGTATATACTCATTACTACATAAAGGATAAAAATACTCTTGGTCTTTGTAGTATGAGCAGTTGTACAAGATATTGGTTGTTTGGTCTTGTAATAAAGTACATTAATAGTTTTTGGAGTTTTGTGTGATTGGAGTGATTCTGGTTTGATAATATAAGTGCATGTTGAATGTATGGCGAAGAAAGTTATCATTTTGGTGAATATACATAGCGTACTTCTTTCTGCAACAAATATTTTAATAATTTTTTGTTGCCATATAGATATTGCTTGATTTCTTTAAGTCAAGCACTAAAATATTTGGCTCCTATTGTAATTTTTTCTTAAATTTTTAGTATGTTGGTTGAAATTTAATTTTTGATCATTAATTAAATATGAATTGGGTTTATAGACATTTTCCACTAATAAATCCATTAGACAGTCCTTTCATGATAAATTATTGATGTATTATCATCATACTGTAGACCATATAACTAAATTATTGTGGTTATAAGTTAGGAAGTGGTTTTAACAGAAAATATTGTATAGAAAAGGGAATTTATTGTGGGACATGGGCTGGAATAAAATGGCTACAAACAGAATTATTAACAGCTTCCTAATGGTATGCCACAGTTATAGGGTGGATGTTTTGCTTTATATTTTAATAATGTAAAAATGAAAGGTAGTATATAGTGTATGTATGACACTACAATAACACTAGTTCATCAGAAAGGTGAAATACTTATCTAAGCATCAGTGGAACATGCACAAGTGTAGTCAGCTTATAAGAATTAGTGGCAGTGAATGAACCACTCTTATTTAACTTTTTAAAATATTAAATGTTAAAATTGTTTGGTGTATGGTGAATAAAGTTTTTCAAGTTCTTATAAATCTTGTAAATCACAACTATGGTTTTATCTCATTTTCATTTTAACAGGTTCTGGAAAAACCACTCAAATTCCTCAATACATAGTAGAGGATAGTGCTTTTTTAAAAAAAACTTGTAAAGTTATTTGCACTCAGCCTAGACGAATATCAACAGTGGCTGCTGCAGAGAGAGTTTCTTATGAAAGAGGAGATATTGTTGGGGCATCTGTTGGTTACCATATTAAACTTGAGCAGAATTATGGCTTTAATACGAGTATAATTTTCTGTACGACTGGGATACTTTTAAGAAATCTAATGTGCAGCACTGACCATTTACGTAACATCACTCATGTAATAATAGACGAAATTCATGAAAGAGACAAGCTTGCTGACTTTTTACTTATTTGTTTAAAACAGAATGTAAAAAAATTTCCTAATTTGAAAATAATACTCATGTCAGCCACCATAAACACTGATAAATTTGTAGAATATTTTGAAAATGTTAAGGTACTTTCTATACCAGGAAGATTATTCTCTATAGATACAATATTTTTGGAAGATGTATTGTTATTAACGAAATATATGTCACCTGAAATGAGAGCGGCTAAATTAAAAAATAAGAAAAAACAAGTTGCACAAGAAGAAGCTTTTGCAGTAGAATCTGAAACAGACGTTAAAGAAATCGAGCAGGAAATAAATCCCTGTGTGGATAAAGCTTTAGAGGATTATTTAAATTTTAGCGAAAATTATGATTATAATTTGCATTATGTAGAGGCTACAGTTGATTTGGGAATGTACTTTTTTACCGAAGGTGTTTCTGTGGATTATCAACATTCTAGAACTGGTCAAACAGCTTTGATGATTGCCGCGTATCTTGGTGATAAAGAATTTGTTAGCCGACTGTGTAGTATGGGTAAGATTTTTAACATGAATTTATATAAATAAGATTCTGTTTATTCGTAAGGCTGCACAACTCTGGCCGATGCAATTAATATGATTACTCGGCGTAAAAAATTTCACAAGAGCATTTTATTAGCAATTAACAATTTTTATGTTATTTTCTTTTTCAATTCAATTCAACAAACTTGCTAATAAGGTTGAGTTAGGTTAAACTGTCAAACAATAAAGTTACCGGCATAAGGCGACTCGATGGGTAAATCAATTTGTTTACATTTGAATGCGATAGATGGAGGTACCCTGATAATGTAAATTCAAGGGACTTTTATTATTGTGCAAGGAGTATAAAATACAGAAATTTTTACGCGTATTTCTTCTCAATAAATGTATATAATATATTGAAAAGGTTTAAAGAAATTTTCAAGTTTTAATTTTAGTTTTTATTTTCAAAAATCAACGTAAACAAACATCTCCTCACGACCATTATCTTTTTTTTTACATAATTTTATTTAATTCGTTTAAAATACACTTTCCATAATTTTGTCCCTTTTTTTACACCATAACATTCCCCCAAAATTTGTTTTCTTAACTTATTTTTATCTTAAAAAAAATAAAATCAAATTTTAATTTCTATTTTTCCCAATCTTGTATTTTTCTTTGATTTCTTTTCGTATACTTAAATTCTCTTCCTCTGCTATTCCCAAATTCATTTTTATTTCTTCTTTTAAATTTTCTTCCAATATCCAAAAATATTTTTTTAATTTCATCTTCCATCTATGTTAATTTCTTTTCAAATTGTCTATTTCCTTCTGTATTTCCTTAATTCTCTCTTCTGCTTTATTCTCATCTTGTTTTTGTTCTCTTAATTTTGTTCCTGTCTCCTTCACACATTCTTCTACTTGTTGATGAAATTCTGTTAAAGTTTCATAACATTTTCTTTCTAGATTTTCCATTCTTTCTTGGGTGTCTTGTATTCCCAATTTAATTCTTTAATGTCTTGCTTGACTTCTTTTTCAATTTTTTCTATGAAAATCTCTTCTTTTTCTTGTATTTCTTTTATTGTTTTTCTTTCAATTTTTCTAATTCTCTTCTTTGTTTGTTTCTATTTTGGTTTCAATTTTTTCTATTCTTGAATTGATGTCACTTTTGTTTTCTTGTATCTCTTTCTTTAATTTGTTCTCAGTTTCTTTTAATTCTATCTCTTGTGACACCTCTACTTCATCTATTCTAGCTATCATCTCCACTCTTATTTCCTTTTTCGTCTCTTCTATTTTAATTTCAGTATATAAAGTTGATTCTTCTATTTTTTTAAAACATTCGCTACTTCTTGTTTTATTTCCTCTTTCATAATTTTTCCCAATTTGTCTTCCATTTTTTCTTCCATCTTTCTTCCCAAATCTTCTGTATTTTTATTCATTTTCTGCATAAACATAAACATTATTTCCATAGATTCTTCTATTCTTATATTCAGTTGGTGTTCTACTTCTATAGGTATTGACTGTCTTTCGTCTTCATTACTTTCATTACCATTATATTCTTCTTGCTCCTTGTCCTTCCTCTTCTGACAATGGTAGTATGACTTCCTTTTCCTGTGCTTGTAAAAAAAAAAGAAATTGTTGCCTATACATGTATAAAATTATTAACTTTTATTTTTCTCTTTCTCTTACAGGTGCTAATTTGGAATTGTGCTGTAGATTAAATAAAACAGCATTTGATTATGCTTACGATAATCCTGAAATACTTAGAATCCTGGAATATGTAAAAAACAGAGAACATTTGGATTCACAAAGCACAGATACCAGCAAGGAAGGAGAATATCTATTGGAATTATTCGACAAAACCACTCCGGATTACTTTATCGATTATGATTTAATAATAACTCTTATTAGTTTCATACACGTTAGCAACATAGAAGGATCGATCTTAATATTTCTACCAGGTTACGATGAAATAATGTTATGTAATGAAAGAATAATCAATTCGGCGTTGGTTTCTACGAGCTACAAAATATTTTTTCTTCACAGTTCCATGAACATAAAGGAACAAAATGACGTTTTTAAGAAACTTCCTAATGTCAGGAAAATTATTTTATCCACCAATATTGCTGAAACTAGCGTCACCATTGACGATGTTGTTTTCGTTATCGATATTGGAAAGGCGAAAGAGAAATGTTTCGATCATGTAAGATATTTTATTAGTTTTTTCGACAAATCTGTTTATTTGTATATTTTAGTATAATAAAGTATCGTCCTTGCAAACTAGATGGATATCTCAGGCATGTGCAAATCAAAGAAAAGGAAGAGCCGGTCGTACACGTCCCGGACAGTGTTTCAGACTTTATTCTAAACAGAGATATGAGAACATGAATAAAGAAAGAGTACCTGAAATTCTGAGGGTCTCTTTAGAAGTGAGAAATTAAAACTCTTATTTTTGTGGTGGATTTGAGCAACTTTTTCCCCAACTGAAGTGTTAATTTTTTTTTAGGAATTATGTCTACATGCTAAGATTCTAGCGCCCGAGGGCATGAATATACACAAATTTCTTTCATTAGCACCTGACGCGCCTTCGGCCAATTCTATCAAAGTTGCTATTGAAAATTTGCAATTTCTCGGAGCCTTGGACAAAGAAGAGGATTTAACTAGGCTTGGATCGTACTTATCCCAATTAACTATCGAACCTCGATTGGGAAAAATGCTAATATACGGCGTTATTTTTCGTTGTTTGGAACCTGTTTTGACTCTGGTGGCGTCAATGAGTCACAAGTAAAAAATTACTTTATTTTTTTTTTTAATTAATTTACTAAACATTGGATATTTTAGGGATCCATTCCAGTTGCCACCACAGGCTAACCTGAAAAGTTGGGCTGCTGAAAAGAGGAAATGCTTAATAGATGGCGTAATGAGTGACCATGTATTGTATTTGGAAGTGTTCAGAAAGTGGCAGGTAAATTAGAAAGAAAAAAAATTGGTAAAACACGTGTAATATTCGTTGTTTTTTTAGGAAAGTTCTGCTGCGGGAAAAGTATCAAAATTTTGTCAAGAGTATTTCATTAGCCACTCTACGATGAATTCGATTTTGGAAACGCGAAGTCAATTATTAGGACAACTCAGAGCTGTTCAATTTGTCCATCAGAGTAATTCCTTGGAGGAGTACAACAAAAATGCAAACTGTTGGCCTTTAGTAAAGTCAATAATTTGTACTGGATCTTATCCGAACCTTGCCTATCCACTTCCTCTTCAAAACAGTTTAGCTACAAGGTATGAATTATTTTATTATTTCATTTTTTGGCGTTTATTTTCATTTTGAAGTCTTAATTTTACATTTTCTTCAATCTTTACTACCTGACGTTTTATGTTTTGAACTTTTATTAATTTATTTTTAAATTGGTTTGAAATGAACTCAAATTCACCAGTGATATTGTGAAATTAAGAAGTTAGAGACTAAACCACCACATATTTCTAGAATTTACCAACCATCAAGAAGTTCTACAAAGAAAAAAATAATAAAATCTCTACAACTATCGAAAATTGTCAAATAAGTTACGGTTAAAATTGTCATTATCGTAAGGTTGGACATCAGTCAACAACATAACCTTAAAATATTAGTAATTTCACGTCGCACAGTGGGACAAAACGCCACTGTCGCATTCAAATTACTCTACACCTCACATAGTTCTACTGTTTGAGGTGGATTTTTTTTTAAATGTTCGTTTTGGATTCGATATCGATCCCTCATGATTTCGGTCTATATTTTTCTGAAATTCGACTCCAAAATTTTTTTTCAGCTGAAAATCTTCGTTTTGATAAATACTACAAAACTGTCTGCCTGAAAGTGAGGAGAAACATTTTTCATATTCCCAAAAACGCCCATAATGTTCCAATTTTGAGTTAAAAAAATCGTTTCTTCACGAAAATTTTTGGAGCATTATGGCCGTTTTTTGGGAATATGAAAAATTTTTCTCCTCACTTTCACGCAAACAGTTTTGTAGTGTTTATCAAAACGGAGATTTTCAGCTGAAAAAGTCAAATTTTGGAGTCGAATTTCAGAAAAATAAAGACCGATATCAAAAATCCCCAATGAGAGATCGATAGGGAAATCCAAGACGAACATTTAAAACAAAATCCACCTCAAACAGCGGAACTATGTGAGGTGTAGATTAATTTGTGCGTCGGTTGAAATCATGGGAATGATTCAAAGACAAGGAAATTGGGAAATGCTGCTTGCCAGGCATAAATGAAAGGGTTTTTTTGCACCTTATAGTCACAAAAAATATTGCGTTTTAATGGTATTTAAAATCATTTTTAGGAGTGAGCAAAAAGTACACGTCCTATCAAGCAGTGCCTGTGGCAACCAAAAAATCACTACTTGGCTAGTATATGATGAGTTGATTAAACATAGCAATGGTTTATTTATAAGAGGGGTAACAGCGGTAACCACCCTGACAGTAAGTTACTCTCCGTTTTATCCATTTTTGTGACTATTTATTTAATAGTTCATTCGAACTATTTCTAGGTCGGTCTGTTATGCGGAGTCAACGCAGTATCACCAGAACAAAATACTTTGAACATCGATGAATGGGTAGAATTTGAATATCCGGACCACAGTATCGTTTATCTCAGAAGTGCACTAGAATTTTTAGTTAACAAAACATTGTTAACGCCATGGTATTCTTACAATTCTTACGACACTTTAGTGGTTAATACTTTAAGAAACGTATTGGAAGCAGAAGAAACCTTTGCTGATTTGAAATCTCCTTATAATATTGGTAAAATATTTTGATTAATATTTATTTAAAACAATTTTTTTTGACCAAAATTTTTTTTCTTCCCATCATTCAGAGTACTCACTAACAGTTTTTTAAACTGAATGAAACATATCCTTGTGTCAAAATTGGTTTTTTTTAGGAGATAAGCCTAAATTTTTCCTAAAAAGGCACGATTCCTATCGCCCAGGGCCAAGCAATTGGAGAAGCAATGATAATTGGAGGAACGATTCTGCAAATAGTCATGCTAGGAATTTTAGAAAGAACGGATTTAATAACCCAAATAATCAAAATGGGTACAGTCCAAATGGATCTAATCAAGGACATGGACAGGGACATGGAAGGTACAACCAAATCAGTCCTAGGAAGAACACTGGCGCCATCAAACGAGCCCCCAATTCAGGTAGACAGATAGATAAAAATAATAGGGTGACCACATTTTATTAAAAATAGAAAATTTCTTCAGCTTTTTAAAAAATATGTTAGTTTTAAAAATATAATTGTTTTATTAAGTTTTGACGGAAAGCTGAGGAAATGAATTCATTTGTAATATAACTAAATATAAAAATTTAAATTTGTGATATTATTTTTTTTTTCTTCATTATTTCATTACCTACCAACAAAATATGTAACGAATAACCTTTGACCATTTTAGTATGGTGCAAAAATGACCGTTGTTAATTGGGAATTATTTTCAAGATTTCACATATTGTAATGTATGACCATCAAATTTTTTGAAAACAATTTTATCGATACTTCTTTTATAATATTTGCACGACGTACTTTTGTTCCTACAAAAGTAATGCCTCCTCGATAGCACATCAATAGTCCACCTACATTTTAACTGAAACATATTCCTGATATAGGGTGTTTTCATAATTATTTAATTCTCTATTGAGCTTCATCTTACTAATTTACAGGTACGATTTATTATGACTACAAACAGTTTAAAGTTTTAACACTTTATGTGACTCAGCTCATTCAAGAGCCACAATTAGTTTGCAAATTTTAAATGAGAGACAGAGAAATTAAAAGATTTCGATCCCAGCTCCGTCTCTCTTGCAGTTCTCTCTTTATATATTATACAGGGTGTTTCATAAGGAATGATCAATATTTTAATCATTAGTTCAGGACCTCCACATATTAATATTTTACTAAATTCTGGGTCAAATGTTATCTACTACTAAGATACAGGGTGTTGAAGATAACATTTCTTTTTCGTTTTTTTTCAATAATTTCTTCATTATTTAACATATTGACTTGAAATTTGGTATGGTTATATTTTTAAGTTAGTAAATCATAATCGTGTTATCAATTTTCAGATTAGATAAAGAGGGCCTTTTTTGAATTTTTTCAAGTCTTCGTGATACACCCTGTAAATTTGAACAAAAAAGGTATACTTGTTTTAATAGCATGTAATTCAATACCTGTTGGGGCATATAGCCCAAGGAGTAGTTGTTTGAGGTCCGGACGTCAGTGCAGTATCTAATGTCGTAATTCTTGGGAGCTGTGATTTTAACTTATTTCACATTTTTTGTGCAGTTTGATTACTCCCAGTAAAATATTTTGGTATCCAAAATATTTTATTTTTATTATACCTTTTTTGTTCAAATTTTCTTTATCCAGTAGAGCGCAACCTCTTTATCTAATCTCAAAATTGATAACATGCTTATGATTTACTAACTTAAGAATATAACCATACCAAATTTCAAGTCAATATGTTAAATAATGAAGAAATTATTGAAAAAAACCGAAAAATAAATTTTATCTTAGTAGCAGATAACATTTGACCCAGAGTTATTTAGTAAAATATTAATAATTGGAGGTCCTGAACCTATGATTAAAATATTGACCATTCCCTATGAAACACCCTGTATATTCTAGAGTTTGGATACTCTAGCAGTTTTATAATTATCCTTATCGATATCCTTAATTTAAGCACCTGAATAATAAAGTTAAAGATTAGCGATTAGGTTGTCCATTGTCAATAAAATTATAAACTAAACTTTAAGTTTATAATTTTATTGACAATGGACAACCTAGCCATGTTTAAGATACAATTAACAGATCAACTGCAAGTTAATTTTAAAGAATGATTTTTATTGAAAAAAAAAACCAGTAGATCTGAAATTGTAAATTGATCAGGCATCAAAACACACTGTTTTTAATTGTGGGAAAAACTTTAGATAATGGAGGTAAGTTAATGATTTTGACTTTACTTCTTTACATTTTAAGGATAAGTTTGAACAATAATTTTATTTATTTACATGATAGGTTTTGTCAATTGTCATTTTTAATCCGCAATGATGGTAGAAGTTACCAATGGCGGTAAGTATTGAAAATATCCATATACTTACAAACCATTTTCTAAAAGTTTTTAGTGCTTAGAATACTGTAAAATAATGAATGTTTAAATAATTGATTGCGGTCATGTTAAATTTATCTTCATAGAAGAAAACCCTACTAAAATGGTCAATTTTAGTTGCATTTATGCTATTTTTAATTCATTTATTTATTCAAAATACATAAACACACCAACATTATGAAAAAAAAATTGCAAAATATGTTAATGACTCGAAACTATGTGGGCTCTGCTTACTAATAGTTATGAAACGTTGTTTAACAGAATATTATCACAATTTATTTTTTACATCAACATTTTTTGATCCAAATAAAATTGCGAAGATTCAAAAAAAGTTAAATCTTCTGCCGATGCCGACGCTAAAAAATTCAAGAATTTGGCCTAGGTCAAATAGTACACAATCAGCTGTTTCATAAAAGCCACGATATATCTTTATATCGGATTTTTTTTTTCTAAAACCCAACCCTGTACGGCGGGAAATAGAACTGCAACATTGATTTTGTTATTTAAGTGAAGATGGCGTTGGTTTTCCCTCTCTCTGAACGCTTTAATGCCAACAGTTCTACTGTGAGCTTGGAAGGCCCACCGTGGTCTTCAGACATGGTTTGGATGCCGTTTAGAACTGTCTTACTTCCTTCTGATGATGCAGAACAATGCCGAAATCGGTCTAGGAATGACTAGCTCCTTGAATAACAAAATTAAAGGGTTGATTGTCCATAGTATGGTTTTCAACACGCATCTGGACCGATGTAATTCAATACATGTGAGGGCAAGTAACCCCACGTGTAGTTGTTTTAAGTCTAGATGCGGTGCATATATATAAAATTTGTTGAGGTTGCAATTTTGACTCAAATTGTTAATTGTTCCAACGGAAAATCGTATGTTGCTCCACAGGGTCCTGTTAAGGCTTCATTTTAAGTTCTTTAACTTAGATGTTTTACCTGTTGTGGGTAAAATTGATCCCTTTATTAATAGACGAAAGATAAACCATGATTATGGTTTCTTTGTTCAATGCGGGAAGTTTAACAACCACTGTCTTACGAGTGTTGGAAAAGCTCGCGAAAACTGGTGCAATTTCAGGTGCACAATTTTTAAGAAAAATGTAAAAGTAATCTAAGAATACACCTAAACTCATCTAACCTAGTAAATAGGACGATAAAACAATTTATTTTATCTTCTGATTATAGCAAGATCTATAAATTTTAACGACAATCAAAATTCTATGTGTCATTCCGTCCAAAATCTGAAACTGTCCTCCCAAAATCCAGGCGATGTATTAATCAACGCTCTACAAAGCGACAGTGCCAATGAACCAGTAAACAGTAAATGGTACTTCGGTGGTCGATGCGAACAGATACAAGACCACAAAATCTTTTTACTGATTAAGCCAAAGCAGAGACAAAATGTGGAAATAGCTCAACAAACTGCCAAGTGGATTTTCGCACCACAAACCGAGAAGAAAATTATGAATTTCAAGAGTGTAAGTATATAAAAATAATATTTTTAAAACAAAGTAAACGAACCGATATACACGAAATTATAGATGGTTAAACACATTAAAAAAAGGGGCCATGATTTTCTACTTTAAGTCTCTTGTTACATAAGTTAAAAAAAAAAAAAAAAAAATAAATTCTTTAAATTTTTTTAATTACAGTTTTAAATTATATATTACAATTTTGTAACCACAAACAAGTATTTATTATACTTCAGTGGTGATGTTTATGTTTATTTAATCATGGTCGATATATATTATATTCTAAACAATTATATTGTATTGTATTATGTAGATTATGGAATGAATAAACATTATTATTATTATTATTATATTATTATTCATATTTCTACAAATTTAGTATCTTGATTTTTATTTTTCCTGCATACCAGACTGATCTATAGTCAATAAAAAACTTGTGAACTTGTCCTCAGTAGTAATCAGCAAATTTCACTTCTATTTTATGAGGATTTTCTAATATAAAATTGTATTTATATGCGCCCCACTGGGAACACTTGGCGATAGAATGTTTCTCGACAGCTTTAAATTTCTGAAACGATGAGGCAGCAGTATGCAAAGATATTTAAGAAAATGGTGGGAAAGCATATTATTTAAAAACTAGTTGATATTTATTAAAACAAATGGGAACAAATTTTCATAGATTTAATACAGAATGGCGCCCTAAGTTTTGTAATTATTATTATTTTCTGAAAATTTCACAAAAATCAGACTAAAACTAAAGGCTTAGAAGGATTTTATTCCTATTATAATTACTGACAGCCACGAAAGATCATAAAAATAAACAAAGTGAATGTAATAAAAATAAAAATACATGAGGCGTTTATATTTGAAAAAAAAAATCCAGGTCAGTATTAAAAAAAAATTGATGATGTCCTGAAGTCGCGAAAAGTTGTAGGAAAGATTTGAAAACAATGTTTTATATACACCATGTTATTTTAAACAAAAAAATTCATGTTTCATTTTTTAATAATTTTGAAAATAAACTTTCTAAAGACAAAAAAAATAACAAGTTCTGATTTTTTCTACATAACTTGAGAACCTTAAGATATAGTGTAGATTATCTTTTGCTGTTTTTTGTTAACCTTTTATTTATAGAACTTTTTTTCCAAGGTACACATTTATAAAATGGTAGTTCAAATATGACTTTTATTACAGAATAGAAAAGAAGTATTTTTACTATTTACCGTACATCAGACAAACGCCTTCCAAGGTATAGCGAGATTTATTAAACTATTGAAGGAACATTCTGGTAAACCAACAGCTGTGATAGAATGGATTTTTGAGACAGATCTTCCATTTATGATTTTAAGGTATTCATTATTTTTTTCCTGACTAACCCTCTCGTTAAATTTATTCAGTTTTTACGTTTTTTTACTTTTTTTTGTATGACTCGATAGCAATTTTAACTCACTATAAAAAAAACACTCTTATACTTTTTTTTGGTTAATTAATTAATTAATACATGGTTCAGTCTTAAGACCATTTTTTAAAACACCACTAGTTAGTTATTAGTTACAAAGTTTTAAATTCTTTAATGATTGTTGTTTCACATTAATGTTTTACTTTAATACCCTATGGGCCTGATGATGGCATACTGCCGAAACTAGTTGATCCCCTTATGTATTATTATTAGATTTTGTGGTACTGTCTTGGAGGAGTTTTATTTATTAAAACATTGGTCACATTTGAGAAAAATGGTTAACCTATTTTGTATTTTAGACATTTAAGGAATCCCTACAACGGCAATAGGCCAATATTCGAAGGAGTAGACGGTCAAATAGTACAAGAGAATGTGGGCGATGAATTAATCAGGATTTATAAGGGCAACTGTGCCCCTCATTGCCATTACTAATGGCCAATACAATAATTTATTTCTGAATTACAAATAAACGTTAATTTATTTTATTTAATTTATTCTCTTGCTTATTTTTTTGCTTGTCGATTGAGTTTTTTTGTAGTTCAGAAATACCCTCACATAAGATCCAAAATATTTTTATATATGTATAATTTTTGATTTTAATATAAGTATTAATTGTAAGTGTATCCCAATTAGTTGGAAGACTTTGTAGAAGTTTATTCGAACAATTTTTTAGCATCTCAAATAACTTTTTTATATTATTTATTGACATTTTTAATATTTTAAATGTTTTAATTATTTTTTTGGCACGCTAAATTTTTTTGGTAAATATGTTTTCTTTATCTTAAAAAAAAATAACACACATTCTCCAACTAAAATATCGTATTCTCGCAAGTTATCTCAGAAATTATGGATTTAAACAAAGTCTGATTCATAAAAAATAACGTTTAGATCTAAATGGGACATACTTAATATTAAGTTAAATAGAATTAAATCTTATTTTGATTAATTTGTAACATCGTTATGGTGTAAGTGAATATAACCTTATAGGTTTATAGAAAGTTGTAATAGGTTTTGTTTATACAGCGTGTCCGGAAAAATGTCTGAAGATATTTCATCATTTAATTAATGAAACGTGTATCTCAGAATTTTTAGAAGGTTACAATAATTATTCATTGATCTTGGTTCATAAAACTATATAATTAATTGAAACCGATCGAATGGGACAAACGAACTACCGTCAATTTTGTGACGACGATGAATTGCAATCGAAACGTGTTTCTTTAACTGTTAACATTCACATTTTAGACGATAACAATTTTTTTCTTAATTTTACGATGAAATATTTAAACAATTCTCCTACGTGATTTCCCGACATCCTGTATATGTTGTATATTCCGTTTGACGTGTGATATTAATTTAATGAAATATTTGAAATTGATTAATATTTATTCTAGAAATTGATTTGATTTTTTGCATTCATTTATTAAATTTCTAATGCTTAATATAGGTTGAATATGCTACGGTTATTTTCCTAACAAGTGCGCAAAGTGATACTTTTCCGCACGCAAATACGATTTTTGCGTGCGGAAAAGTAACGCTTGCCGCACCTGTTAGGAACAATATTTTTCCTACGTCGTGCGGAAAAGTGTACTTTGCGCACCCTCATAGGAAAAATTGTTTTCTTGACGAGTTCCTGTTCTGCGAAGATTTAGAAGAGTTGCGGCAGTTATTTTTTTAAATATTTTTAGATATATCAGACTTAGAAGTCTAATTTTATTATTATACTAGGCGTATCATCAATAATCGACCGTGGAACCGGGGTAAATTTATCGGACCAAAAATATAAGGATATGTTTTAGTAAAAAGTGAATGTGTTTAATTTTAAATTATTTTTTCGTTTTTTATTTCATATTAATTAGATGGCCCTTTATAGAGGGCGCCACAAAATCTATTATTTATTAATTGTTCTATGCGAGACCCTTCATAATCTTCGTACAGTTCTCATTAGAATTATTGAAATTTTTTTAAATTGTATGTAATTTTGTTTCTTATCTACGTGTATTTTTAATGTATTGAGATTTTTTATGTTGTTAAGTTAACAACTATCTGCACAAGAGCAGCGTTTTTTTATTGAAAAATTATTGATTTTATTTAGTCGTATTTCATAGAAAATAAGTTTGTTAATACTTTTTCGTGAGTACAGTTAATAAAGTATAACATTTTAAAGTTTTTTTTCCAGTTGTTTTTGTGTCGCCATCTATCCGTAAACTGATGTGCTGTTGTCTTTAATTGCTGTCTAAGGATGTGAAATAAAATCACATTTGTTCCCAAGAACAAGGACATTAAAAATGTCCTACACTGCACCAGCGTCTGGACTTCAACAACTACTCCTTGGGCTATATGCCCCACCAGGTATTGAATTACGAAAGTCCAGACGTGGTTTGGTGCCCGACCAAGTCGGGACTTTAAACCAATAACTTAGATTTTGTTATTAAAAGAGCTTGCCATTCTTAGACCGGTTTCGGTATTACTGTACCTCATCAGTAAGAAGCAGGCTATACGTGCTCTAACGCAAACACTTTTATCAAGAACGAGGCGAGTCGAATTCATTTTCAGACATCCTTTAGCGATAGGATGTCGAGCTATGACTGTATAAAAATTTGAATCGACACTAATATCCTCTACCACAATCATTTGAAACATTTTTCAAAATTTTGCCTATTTTTGAAAAAAAAAATCGTAACTGGATTTGGGGGGGAGGGGGCTAAACAAAATTAGACCGAAAGTATACGGCATCCACGATCCTATATACCATTAAAATTTGGTAAGAAACAAACCATATCGTTTTACTCTTGGACGACTTGGGAAAAGGGGGGAGAAATTCTGACTCCGTGAAAATCCTTAGATTATCATCCCGATAGTACTACCCGAACGATTTTAACTCAAAACAACTTTTAGTTTACTCTTATCGGTCAATTCGGAAGGGGGGGGTGAAAAACTTTTGCCCCCAAAACGTTCGCCCTTCGATCCCGTACACGATGTATATGATAGTTATCCTTCGTTTACCTTCCGAGGTCACTCTTGACGACTTTCAAAAAAGGGGAGGGGGAACCAAAGTGGTACCAAAAGTTTGGCCCTTCGGTAACAAAAATTATCTACATATTAATATTCCTTCAATTTTAATTCTAGTCCACTCTTGTCGATTTTTGGGATGGGGGGGTGACCCGTCTCGGTCTTTGGTCCCATAAGTCCCCCTACCAATAGATTTTCCAAATTTTCAATTTGAGGTTACTCTTGAGGCCCCCAAAGATGGGGGGGAGGGGGAAGCTCAACCCCTACGCCCAATTATGTCCGACGTCAGCTGACACCCTGCCACAAATCGAGCTTCCGAAACCCTTTCGAGTCCGAGATACGAACACCGGAAAAAAATCCAGGGCGGGAGGGGGGGTAACACCCCCCCCAGCAAAAACTTGTATTTTTCGAATCTCTATCCGACCTATATCTTGAAATTCCCGATTTCGACAAAAAAAATTTCCGGGCCACGCCCCTCAGCAGTGGGGAGGGGCGGCAACTTGTCATTCCGGCGATCGACGTAATCCGCCCCAAAGAGTTTCTAAACAGTCTCGAGTCGTCCCTGACCTGTCAGTTTCCTAGGAATTCGCAGGTAATTTGGGGGGGGGGGTGTAACGAAAATCGATTTTCGCATATCGTGTCACGTCCCTACACGACCGTCTTCACAAATTTGGAAAATTCGAAAAAAAATTCCGCCGATCCCAAAATCTCCTGGGGTGTTAAAAATGGGAGGGGGGGGGGGAGGTGACACTTCACTCTCAGGAACCCAAGGACGTATCTTTCTGGGGTCGCGCCCTCCAAAAAAAATCATATGTCAGCTAGTCTCCCACCGTCGGGAGTGGGGGGGTGGTGGGGGGGATTTTTCGGGTTCGACTTTTAGGTCGGAGGACCTCGTACCCCCACCCCAAATCTCGCCAGGATCGTACGAAAACTACGCCCTGTACGACGGTTTGAAATTTTGACCGCCTCTCGGGTCCACACGAGTAATTTTCGGATCACTCGAATACGACTTTCCCGGACCGTTTGAGACGAGGAATACGACCCCGCCCTCGGATCGGTCATATCTGTCTCGGCGGGGGTGGGGCGAAAAAACAATGCTCGAGAGTTGACAATTCGAAAAAGCTCGAGAGGTGCACTTTTTCTTAGAATTTAATTCTGCATCTGTATGTGTATTTCGGTAAACTTCTCGTACTAATATAGTCGAGCTCATGTTCGCTTCTTACTGATGAGGTACAATAATACCGAAACCGGTCTAAGAATGGCAAGCTCCTTTAATAACAAAATCGAAGTTTTTGGTTTAAAGCCTCGACTTGGTCGGGCACTGGACTTTCGTAATTCAATACCTGGGACTCGATTTTTGAAAGGGTGAGAATTATATCAATTTTTGAAAATTTTCGATGGAAAATGTTCTCTCGATATCGAGAGAAATAATTCTTCAGGGTTTTTGTAGGAGAACAGACCTATTTCCTTTTAGCACATGCGCTGTTTCGAACACAAAATGTTTCGAAATGGTATTTATAAGTTAGAAGTTTAGAGGCTGTTTTCTATCTGTATTTGGGAGAGTAGTTCATAACGAATATCCAAAGTTGTTTACTTTGAAGAAGAATTTTTGCGTTTGTTAATATATTATACCCTTAATTGTGAATATTACGTTGATTATTCAGATATTTTTGCATCTTAAAATGAATCCAGGAAATCTTAATTTGCAGATTGCAATACTAAATAACTTGGAAGCTGCAGAGGTTGCTAACCACGAAAGGCGGTATTTTCTACGTGATTATGATCCTTTTAATGGTGATGGTCACTTTATCAAGCTATCTAAAAGATTAACAAAGAACCCCGTACAAAAAGATAGGAAATGGCCGCTCGGTCAAATTGTCTGAATTTTTGATATACTATACATTTTGTCATTCTTAACAAAAGTCTTAATGGGCACTAAGCTCCAAAGTGCATGGTTTGGTTGCTATGGAGCTCCGAAGCTCCGTGACTCCACCATAGTATAGAAACCTTTAAACCGCATATCACCTTTTTAAAAATCATATTTTGATTATTTTAATGTATGCCCTTAAGTTTCTGAGAATGCTGAATTTAAATATGATGTTAAATCGATAATATTGACAGTTGACAGCTGTCAAATAGCTGTCAAATGCTTTAAAGAAAAAATAAATCTTATATTAAAGAATGTTATCATATGTTTTTGAGTACGCTGAATTCAAATAAGATGTCAAATCGATAATATTGACAGTTGACAGCTGTCAAATGCTCTTAAAAAAATAAATCTTACACTACGGAATAAGAACTTTATGTTTTTGAGGACGCTGAATTCAAATGTAATGTCAAATCAATAATATTGACAATTGACAGCTATCAAATAGTTGTCAAATGCTCTTCCGTTCGGTAGGCTTGAGGTTTACAACTATTATGCAACTATCGTTATGATTGGGCAGACGTGCACAGGGGCGATATATTTTTTAAGTAATTAATATATATTATTATATGAAAAATAGTATTTGGGCTTAAAAATTCAAATATAATGTGATACTGAAAAATTGTCAGTTGGAAAAAATCATTTGACTGTAAGGTGACATCCAACTGTCAATTTCATTGGTTTCAAAAAACGTATTTTAAAATCATGTTTGAATTCAGCGTCTTCAAAAACATAAAGTTCTTATTCCTTAGTGTAAGATATATTTTTTTAAGAGTATTTGACATCTATTTGACAGCTGTCAACTCTCAATATTATCGATTTGACATCTTATTTGAATTCAGCCTCCTCAAAAACATATGATAACATTCTTTAATATAAGATTTCTTTTTTCTTTAAAGCATTTGACAGCTATTTGACAGCTGTCAACTGTCAATATTATGGATTTGACATCATATTTAAATTCAGCATCCTCAAAAACTTAAGAGCATACATTAAAATAATTAACATATGATTTTTAAAAAGGTGATATGCGTTTTAAAGCGGTGGAGTCACGGAGCTTCGGAGCACCATAGCAGCCAAACCATGGACTTTGGAGCTTAGTGCCCATTAAGACTTTTGTTCAGAATGACAAAATGTATAACATATCAAAAATTCAGACAATTTGACCGAGTGGCCATTTCCTATCTTTTTGTGCGGGGTTCTTTCCTATTAGAAATGAAGTTCAAAAAATAACGTTCGGCGAATTAGGGAACAACGAAAATTTCTGCTTTTTGAAGTAATGTTTGCGGCATAGGTTAGTGTTTGCTGGTTTTGTTTTTGTTCGTAAAACGTCAATTTTAAACAGGGTCACAAACTGGTAAAATACAATTATTCGATGACATTCCGTTCGTTGATTGGTTGAGAAAAAAGTTATCATAGACTTACGGTACTTCATTTTCAGCAATCGGTTCCCTTCTTAACTGAGTTTCAAGTCTCAAGATCATTATTCTCTTGAGAAATAAGTTCTCTAGACACTCAAAAATAAGGTTTTTAGCTATTGAGAGAATTTAAGTTGGTGAATTTTTTCTCTAGAGAACTGATTCTCCTACTTTCAAAAATCGAGTCCCTGATGGGGCATATAGTCCAAGGAGTAGTTGTTTGAGGTCCAGACGTCAGTGCAGTGTAGGACATTTTTAATGTCCTTGTTCTTGGGAACAAGTGTGATTTTATTTCACATCCTTAGACAGTTTTGTTACGCCCATGTTCCTTTTTGGAATTTTTATGGTTCAAAAAATTCCACCTTCGTTTTAATTGCTGGATAGAAATCTAGTTACCATGGACAGATTCGCCTTCTTTTCCTTCTTTACATGAGAAAACTTTCTATTAACTTTTTATGGGTCTAAATTTATTCTAAATGTGTTTGGACAAGTGGGAAGTTGGTAAGTTTTATTTATTTGACTTGAGCAACGTTTCGTATTGAATATTGAAATCTTCAAGAATGAGGAATGAGGGAAATTCGGTGTTTAGGAGTTGGTAAAAAAAAAAGACTCCTAATATTTATTTTAACGTATTTATTCGATGAACCAATCAATAATTACAGGGTGAAATAAAACTGTTTATTTCTGCTAATAATTAACATTAATTATTTTTCTTCATCTTCTGTATAGGGCAACCTGACATTTACCATCGATACACAACATTTCATCAATACATGCAGAAGTCTGCTGAGAACAGTCCTCGTGCTCCTCTGAAAATTTTTTTTTTATAAAAATTCAGAACTGGCGAACAGAAAAACCATCGTTTAGTGTTTGTTTAATAAAGTTTACTTACTTTTTGGGCTATAGCAGCTTTCACAGCAGTCACATGGTGATCTTTTTGTCAAAATGGAACCAGGAGCACACCCAGGAAGGGGACATTTAAGTGGATCGCATGGAGGGCTTGGTGGGCAACTTAAAATAGCAGAAGTTACCCAAACGCAGAGCGAAATTAAAAAAGCTGCAAACAGTAGTTTCATTTTTTTCAAAGTCTCACCAACCAGGCAAAATAGTTTACTAAAGTAAAATTTTGTAGATAAATATATTTTAATGACATCCTATTTTGTTATCGTACTAATTGACTTATGACTCTTTTTTAATAGCAAATCGTAACGAATGAGATAAGTACAAATGTAATTACTCGAGAAATATTTGGTTTTATCTTTTCTGTACAGGAAAAAAAATAGTTTTGAAAAGGGAAAGTAAAATAACCGTAAATTTAACATACCTACTGCTTTTAAATTTTTTTCATAGAAGTCCATTTATTTTCAATTGTAGAACAAAATTTATCCCGCTTTATACAAGGATCATTTAAAAAATTATGAATATACAGGGTGTCTCATTTATCAAGGGATAACATTGCTATATCAGAAACGGTAAGAGATACAAAGATGATTAAATGGGAAAAAAGTTGCCTATTTTAGAGCCCATTAGAGTTCTACAAAAACATTCACTGTATCTCTTGCCGTTACCAAGTTATACAGGGTAAACCGAAAATGTCACTTTTCGTTTTGTGCGTCTACCAGGCTTATTTCAAAAAATATTAAAAAATGGAAAAGGAACATTTTTTTTTGATTACAAATTCTAAATAAAATGCCATTATCAAATCTTATCGGCGACGTTTAGTTTCTTTAGGGCTACCCTCTACTTCATTTTTTTAAATACGGACCTGTATTTTTTTATTAAAATTTCGATAAAGCATTAAAAGACCAATTCACTGATATATCATACAATACGATGTATACAACGTTTCGTGACAAAAGTAATCATCAATTTTAAAAATCCTTCAATACGGTCCTGCTTCTATTTGGGGTTGTGCGTTGCTTGTGTTGGGTTAAAGTTAAAGAGGTACCGTGTTTTTGAAATCGTAAACGACAATTTTCCAAAAAACTTGACAAGTACTGAGTATAATCCTATGTGTTAAGTAGGAAAATCCTAATATTTTTAATTTTAGTGTTGGTTGTAAAAATACAGTGTTGATTATTATTTTTTATTTTTGATTTCTTTATTTGTAACTGACTTTAACCCAATACAAGTAACGCACAACCCCAAATAGAAGCAGGACTGTATTGAAGGATTTTTTAAATTGATGATTATTTTTGTCACGAAACGTTGTATACATCGTATAGTACAATATATCAGTGAATTGGTCTTTTAATGCTTTATCAAAATTTTAATAAAAAAATACAGGTCCGTATTTAAAAAAATGAAGTAGAGGGTAGCCCTAAAGTAACGAAACGTCGCCGATGAGATTTGATAATGGTATTTTATTTAGAATTTGTAATCAAAAAAATTTTTCCTTTTCCATTTTTTAATATTTTTTGAAATAAGCCTGGTAGATACACAAAACGAAAAGTGACATTTTCGGTTTACCCTGTATAACTTGGTAACGGCAAGAGCTACAGTGAATGTTTTTGTAGAATTCTAATGGGCTCTAAAATAGGCAACTTTTTTCCCATTTAATCATCTTTGTATCTCTTACCGTTTCTGATATAGCAATGTTATCCCTTGATAAATGAGACACCCTGTATATAAATAAAGTACAGTTAATGCGAAATTGTGGGACAAAATATAATGATCTCTACCTGTATACATTTATTCTTTGCCACACCCTCATTCAGTCCATACAGACTTGATTGACGGGTGTCAGTATGTAGAATTAACCAATAAGAACAAATTTTGCGTTGAGAGGCATTCGATTGGATAAGAAATTTCGACTTATCAATCATTTTTTTATCTCTGCGATTAAGCGCTCGTTTCGGTAAATACATTGGCGGGCCCACGTGGACCCGACTCACCCTATTGGTTGGTTATTCAAATGAAGCGCTGTGAAGATAATATGACGTGTGTATTATGTGACTATAATAGCGAATTGGATCGTAAAAATGCATTTGGTCGCGTAGTCGATTACCACTTGTGTTTTTATTTTTTTAATTCATAGTTTTCTCACTCTGGCTACCGAGCTATAAATTAAAGGAGAACACTTTGCGGATATAGACCCTGTACTATATCTCCTATACCTATTCATTAGAAAAATTTAACCGTCATAGAAACGAAAATTGTAATAAGTGGTTTGAATGAATTTCACAATCCCAACCCATCTTGCTTTATTTCCGCCGTTACGTGAGTAGGTCATTTAGATGGAAGACGAAATGATCTTTGCCGCATAAATTCATGCAATCTGCAAATTTGCTTACTGTACTTTGACTACTTGGAAGTCATGATTTATCAATATCAATTGTTGGTATTAGTTACTTTCTGGTAAGTTTTACTTGTGGTTGTTAGTAAACAGATATAGTAGTGAAATTTTACTTTCATTGAGATCTTGTGAGATACTGAAAAATGTCTTATTTTCGAATGAATAACTGATTTATAGTTTTGTACAATGATGAAAGTTCGTCAAACTATATTAAGTACTATTGGTGATTTTTTTGTTTTTTTACTGAAACCTCTTAATGTCTTGTTCATTATTAAGAGATAATTCTTGCTTAAAAAAATTCGCCTGTCCGCCTAACTGTCGATTGTCTTTACCGTTATTTCCTATTACCGCCAAACAAGAAACAAGGCACTAAGGTAGGTTGTCGTGCATTTAAATTAAATATGTCATTTTATCGCTGTAACGAATGAAAGATTATAGCCCAGTTGCCAAAGAAGAATATTGACCAAAAGCTCGCACAAAATGTGATATCGATGAAACTTGGCATTTAAGTACTTGAAAGGGTGTAGATAACGATAAAAAATCTTTGCTGCTCTGAAGTGAGGCCTTTGGAAAAACTAAAGTATCTTTGTCTAAAATGTTCGCAAAGTACACAAAAAAGAAAGCATTTTAAAGAAGACTCTAATCTTTCTCAGGAAGCCATTAGTTTTTATTTTTTTTTGTTTTCTCATAAAAAATTTGACCGGAAAGTTATAATTTCTAATATTCTCACTGATTTTTGAAAAACTGAAGATATCTGTTAATAGAGGCATAACAAAAAAAATCCTTGTAGATTTATCATCATTATACTTTTACTTTTGATTTAAATCTAATTAAAATGATGAACATTATCTCTGTTTAATAAAACTTATGTTTTAAGATGAGTTTTCGAATTTGCTTTCTTATTTTTAATAATTTTTTATAGTAATACAATTTTTTTTAAAATAACTAATATAATTTTTAGTAAAATTTTCCGCTCTTTCACGTGGTGCTTTTAGTTTTTCAAAATTTTTATTTTTTTTCGAGATATAATGGAAAAACCAAATTTTCTATTTTATTTTCGAAATAGTGATGTTAGCATACACTTTAGAGTAGCAAAGATTTTTTTGTCGTTTTCTACACCCATTCAAGTACTTAAATGCCAAATTTCATCGATATCACATTTTGTGCGTCTGACAACTGGGCTATTACGACAAATAGTGCAAGTAGTTCAATATCACTTTCCACTGTTTCAAATGTAAGTGCAGTATATTTTTATCTTCATATAATAAATAAAATAAATTTGGAAGTATCTGGATTAAAAACTGTTTCTTCAAAATTTCTGTAAACAATCAAAACATTGCCTACTTCCATTTGATAACCCCTCAAAATAAAATATTTAGTCCAAAATGCCAAGTTATCTTAAAATAATTAAAATCAGTAGTAAATATTTATTTAACTTAATATTTATAAATAATTTGTTTTTTCCTAAGAAGCAATCTGTGAACTATTTATTCTTATTTCCAAAACCAACAACTACAATGTTATCAATCTTGCAGATTGCTTCATTAATTAATTAATTTGTGGCTGAAATAGGCATCTTATCCATTTTTGTAAAGCTAACACAAGAAAAGCAACATTATCCTTGTTTTCAATCACCTCTAACCACCTTTCATGCATGAGCAGTACCTTTTATTAACTTCACAGGGAAACGAGGGCTGAAAAACTCAGTTCCAAACTTAAATTTCCAGAAAGATTATTCTTTAATTTTCTTCGCAATTTGTCTCAAACGTTTTTTTCAATTTAACTCATAATTTTTTCGGTAATTTAACCACCATCTATTATGTCCAATGCTCCAAAATATTTAAAAATAAATTTTAAATATTGATAAACGTCAAAGTCATCATGATTAATTTGCAGGCCTCTTTCCTCTCAAACAATTGAGACAAATAATTACCGATCAGCTGTTCAACGAAACGCGTAATTTTTGATAAATAGTGCATTAAGTTATACTGAGTGAATGGTTTATTTATAGTATTTTAAGACTTTTTGTGATTGTTTGAGGTTTTTGATTTGGAAATTACCATAATATACCTGTACATGTAAGTATTTAGACTCAATTGAACATGTTTTTTGTGTCGTTATTCTAAAATTGAGGTTATTTATTTAGCATATCTTACGTTTTTCAGAAATTTATTGTTTACTTCTGTTTCTGTGTGCTTTTTTTGTGTTTCAGGATGAATATAGCCTAGAGGTATTATCATCTTCACCTCTACTAATGTAGAATGATATTGGAAGGGAGCTAAATCATATGACAAAGAAACATACAACAGTTTTCTGCTGATAAATTTTATTTCAATTTTTTCAGGATAATAATTGTAATTGTAAAAGTGATTTAAATAAAAAATGATTTCTAAGAACCTAATTTTGATTGATTTATGGTAAAATCTATCTTATTCCTTGTTTCAAAATTATTTTTTAAATCAATATCAAATTAAAATATAAAAAATTAAGAAATTTTTTTCTTGGCTTAAAACACTTCATAGGCCATCAAATGCATCTGTTGCAAAATTTTTTATTTCGTTTATCTACTTTGTTTTTTCAAAATAAACACAAAATGTATATTATTTAATTCTTTATTTTAACATAAGTTCAAAGCTAACCTTGAATTATTCAGTTTTAGTAGTATTTAACATTTTATTATAATAATTAATTACTAATTGTAACTGTATAATTATTGAAAACAGGTGTTGTACAAGAGGGGAACATAATAATGGTATTTTTAAAATTATGATGTGACAAAGGTTTTATTTTACTGAATATTACCTTTAGAAAAATGATAAGTTGAGATATAAGCAATGATGTGCACACCTAATTAGATTTTAAGTTTACATATACAACTGTACACAGTTTCGACAGTTTGTAAGGACAAGTTTACTTAGTTTATAGACAACACTTTGCTGTCTTCTAACTAACCATCATTCCTTGCACATTTAATGGTTTTAACATCAAGTGGCTTACTGGGCAAACTGCAAACATTTCAGTAGTAATCAAGAAATAATCTCAGAAATGCTAATCTTTATCTTACCTGATTTTGTAATAGATTTAAAATTAATTACACTTTTCCCGGAATTTACAACTTCCTCTATGACACCTTTTTTGTTGCTTCTTGGGTGGATCATAATGGAAGTGTAATTCCGGATTTTTAGATTTCCTAGAGGTATACCCATAAACGCAATAGTTTGTATTATTTTTATTGGACATTTTTAACGTTTAACTAACAAATAACAACAAAATACACGAAGCACAAAATCAAAACTCACGTTCAACTTGCAGGTAAGCAAACAAAATTATGCTTTTCGTGAAGGTTCAAATTAATACCGGTGGTGTCGCTTCAAAGTTGTGCTCGTCTCAATAGCCAGGACATAAGTGTTTGTTATGATAACACAAGTATTAGTTTAATGAACATACGTGAAAAAAATGACAAGTAGTGATTGACCTAATTTAATTTATGAATGGAATATTTGATATAGTTTACGTTATAGTACACACGATTGGAATGTTTGAGGTGGAGGTGTATTATGAATGAAGGGCTTGAATGGAAATAGGTAATCACTAATAATTTGGCGGAAATTGTGGACAAAGGCATTTGTGTGATCAGCAAATCGAATTAAAACATATTTAATCTTAAAAATATTTTATTTTGGACGTATTTTTGTATTTCTAACATTTTTAAAGTGTAGAAATTGGGAAATTATCGCAAATGCATGGGGAGGGGAGGACTTTTAAAGCAATATATCAACTGTTTAATAATAGTAGACCAATTAAATTATCAGATTTTGATATTTTGTATTCATGTCTGATATCTCCACTTTATTTATACTGATTTTTAAATTTTATTTGTACCTGTGATTTCCCACCTGTAAATGGATTTCTATTGGGTGGTGTACAAAAAAAATAGATGGCTATTAACTCATGGGATTTTTTTTAATGTATGTAGTGGTTTAGCCTTTTAAAACTTGAGCTTGACCACCCAACTCGGTGCCTGACCCAAGCCAGGAAAAACAAGGACATGCAGTTGAAAAATTCTGCCAAAACCATTAAAATTACTGTTATAGTTTAGCTATAACAAATAATGTTTGAGAAACAAGCAAAACAGCGTTATCATATCTCGTTCTTATTTTACCAATTTTTAACATAATCAAAATGTAAACAGTAAAGTTGAAGGTTGTGGCTAATTATGGATAATACGCAATAAAAGTATGATTAAACAATATTATTTAGGAAAAAAATCATTAATGAGTAATAAATATAAATCATTTCCTCCCCATTTCAAATAACTTATTTTATTTATTGCTTATTCTTTTATACAACTCATGGCAACGCTTCACAGGTCTATATTTCTATCTTTGTCCGTTTCACTGTTAAGTACATTTTAACGAGCGAGTAAGTAGGAATCCGTTTTCTACCTGCTAATAGCACGAGCGTATATCTTATAGGGTTGATTTAGAATAACGATTAATTTAAGGTTTCTAATTATCTACTACTTTTTCCTCAAATTTTTATTTTTTTCAATAGCAAGTACAGTGTGCCTATATTATACATATGCACATAGTTAAATTATAAAAAAAAATTAATTTTAACAGTTAACAGTTTGGATTTCATTAAATTGACAGAACCGTCCTTTAAATAAAGTTCTTTTACTTAAGGCAAACCTTTGCTGTATTTAAATTAAATACAGGAATCCTGACATATTTGACAACAAACTTGTCGATAACATTATATTAAAAAAAATAATATAACAAACAAGTGATTGCATTACGCAATTAGCGGATTTTTTATTAATTAAACTATGTAAAATTTTCCTTTCATTCACTAGGATTACTGATTGCTTTCTCTATTCAAACCGATCTCCCAATTTGCATACAAGAAATAGGCGGCTCAGCCTAAGTTTCTTCTTCTTCCCTATTACGAAGAAATCCCCTTAACACATGCAAGATCTTTTTCGCACGATACCAAATAAACAATGCGAGTAGATAAATAATAGACATTATTTGCAGTTATTTATGGCTTTAATCATTTGGTTTATTTTTTTTATTTCTCACAAAGAAAGTTATTACCTAATGTGGCACATTCAATGGAATTATTCAAATATTAGATTATTATGTATATTTCCTGTAATAAGATCTTTAACGAATTCAGTCTTCTATTTCTTTTTTACAATGATTTTAAGAGTTTCCGGAAAATTGTCTTAAACAGTTTTACTCTAAAGTTTTGCTGTCAGTGTGTAAAATAGTTTTAGGTACGACCTGGTTGTAAAGTACAGTTTACAGCACTCATTTGCGGGTGTAAAGTGGTACTTTACGGCTCGCAGGAATGGAAAATCAAAATATAAAACTATAAAAATAGTAATCTTAGAGTTTGGGAAGTAGAATGCAAGTTGTAGCCCTAAAAAACTATGTTTTTAGTGGAGATAATAAAGTTTACCAAATACTTTCACTTGACCACTTTTTTACTTCTTTTGGTAAAAGAAAAAAAGAGTTTTGTCAACATAAAACTAAGTATCCACTTGTGCATTTAATCCACTTTACGTATATTTACCCATATCTCTCAAAGTTACGTGTTCTAAAAGTAAGAGGAAACAGTTTCACTTAAGCAAATTCCATTTAGTTATGGCTTCTAAAAATACCAGCGATCTTCACTCTCGACTAACAGTAATTGAATTTTTAAATGAATTTATATGACCATTATAGAAACATTGAACTTTGCGACCTACCAAGAATGAAAGAAAGCAATAACTCTCCGGTATGAATCTTCACTTTGTGTTCCAACACCCACCTAAAACGCATTGTCATTAAAGTGAATCAAAAATTTATTTATAGTTTTTGTTTCATGTCTCTTCTCACGCCTCCTTTTTAATGTAAGTTTAATTCATTTAAAAGTAGAACGATATTCTACGTAAGCAAAAGTTATTTCTGCGAAGCGAAGCGAGGGCAGCTAATAGCTAAGGGCTGCTAAAGCGTTTTCTACTTTAATTGTATAAATACAGACATAATTTAATAAGAAACTTAAGTCGTAAAAAGAATCATAATTTATTATTATTTTTGTTTTGTTCTCTTTTCAAATCAAATCAAATTTATTTTTCTAACACCCATACAACAGATCGTACATTTATATAATAATTTTTAGATGTGCTACCATCTATGGTAAGAAGAGAGTATTGACATTAAAGTTTGACTGAATCTAGTCAAGATGTCACTCTCTTCTTTTTTATTCCTTTCAGAGATTAATACAAAGTGATAAAAAAGAAGAGAGTGACATCTTGACTAGATTCAGTCAAAAATTAATGTCAATACTCTCTTCTTACCATAGATGGTAGCACATCTAAAAATGTTATCTTATAGCGGATATAGCTATTGACTTGTGCGAGTTTGGAATTTTATTTATTGGATTCGAAAAGCCTAACTGATGAAGCCGAAAGGCAGAAACGGGTCTTAGGATGTCGAATCTAATAAATTAAAATTCCTTACTGGTTTAGTCAATTTATATAATAATAATTAATACTATGAATATTTAAGTGGTTAGCATCTTCATGTGTGGAGTGGTCTAGACACTAGTGCCTGTTTTGCCTAACACCTCATTAAAGAAGGCAACTTAAAGGATTATTAATGAAGTTAAATGTTAAGATATTAAGTGTTAAAATATATTATATGTGAAGTTAATATAAAATGAATATATTATGAGCCAACTAATATAGAAAATTTAAAATATTTCAAATATATCTGAGGATTTGACAAAATCATTATTTTAATTTGATTTTTAAAAGGAGCATATTTCTTTATTTCTTTTAAATGTGAGGGAACTAAATTAAACAGCTTAGGTCCAAAATAAAAAAGGTTATTTGAGTTACTGATTTGTAGAAAAAATCAACATTACATCCTCAAAAGGCTGTTTCCAGTCTATAGAGTGAAAAACTACAAAATCCTATGGTTACGACTGCTGCCTAAGAGGCGTTGAACATTACTATCGGTCACAGTTTTAGGGTTGATATGATTTATTTTCTCATATGGTAGGCGAAAAAATTATTATAACCCATGCTCATTGTTATTTTTTTAATTGTTTTATCAGAATATCAGAAATAAAAGCAAATCTGATACATTAATTATTACGTTTCTTAAAATTAAAAACGGTTAACAAGATTGTCATCATTTTGCCTATAACAAAGATACTTTCCTCTTAAAATTTACTCTAATAAGGTCATCTCTTTTTTTTTAACTACTGCATTCACCACACGATGTATTTAACATGCTCTAGTAGGCAGTAAAAAATAAACATTTCCACAGCGGAACTAATGGCAGACGTCTGCGGATTGCATTATTGCTTTAAAAAAAAATGAAAAGAAGAAATTCTTACAATATCTGCGATGACATCGATAAAAGGATAAGAAATTAACACGAACGGAATTTCGTAAAAAAGAAAAAAGTGGCTGACTGGTGATTTTGGAATTTTATAAATTTCTACCTGATGTGAATGTATGTATTTTGAGCCTATGTAATTCATTTTGATTTCTAGACAATATCCCGTTGGGCGTTCCGTGTAGGCTTTGATACTGTTTCCCAGGGCCACTTTGGAAACAGTACTCTTAATTATCTTTTGGTATACAAAAACCAATTTCTAAATTTTTAATTAATTAAAACAGAAAGTTATTTTTGCCCTCGATGTCATTTGAATCCAAAACCCTTTCGTCATGAGTCCAATATTAAAAGCTATTATGATTTTAATGTTTATTGTTGGTTAATAAAAAACTGCAAAATAATTATACAGGCAAATTATTTCACGTCCATTAAGAGGGTCTGAAGATATCCAAGTTCAGCGAGACGTAATGTCAAAACAACACCAAAGACATTAAAAATGTAGACAACAAATTCCACTTCACACGCAAAAATTAAGAACCCATTATTGTTCCCGAATAGTTCATAAAATGTTGAAACATAAATATAGAAGCAAAATATTGTATAACTTGATGACTAAGTGAAAATTATAAAGAAAATATAAACAGGTAGATGATGTAGTTATTACAAAAAAGGGGATACATTATTTAATTTTCGTCCTCCTATAAAAAACTTTTTAAGTCACCAATTAAACGTCCTGTCATCCTTGTCAAAATTAACGCCACTGTCAAAATTAATAGTGACTGCACTGTCAGCCATCACCTGTCAAAACCTCAGGAGAAATCTGTAAAATATTAGGGTTTTTCTTAATTAACAATAACTTTTAGTTCAAAACTGTTTTAGAGAGACCTCTTTATTTAGATTAAATTCTAAAATAGCTCCGAATTCTTGATTTATCGCTGCTTGGAACATAAGTATTAATTACAACAGCAACCACTTGTCAAATGTTAGTTGTCATCTGTCAAATATTAATTACTACCATGACAAGCGTCTGTCGAACAACATTTGCCAAGAAATGCCTGTTTTATTATCCAATATTAATGTGACTTTTTTGGGAATTAATTTTTTTAAATTCAAGGAGAATCAGATTATAGAGTTAAAAACCATGATTGAGTAACGAAAAGTAAAAATAGCTTAAAATCTTGTTATATATTCATATGATCGTGATATATGTATTTACCTACTCTATCCATATAAGAGAATTTAATATGTGGTTAATTGATCCGATGAAAGTGAACTTAATTACCGGTACCATTAAATATTTTAGTAGCATTTTAACGGTGGATTCAGCCGTAATCCCATGGCCTTTTTATGTGTGTGAGTATTGTGAAAGGTCGTTTGATGGTAGGTAAAGTGAAGAAATAAAGCGTGAGGGGGAAAAAGAATTGTTTGGGTTCATCTCTCGATGTTCTAATGATGCGCTTTGGTGAATTTAGTCTTGTAGTGCATTGCTCTCATAGTGCTTCCTAGTTTGTGATTTTTTTATATCCATATCGGGTGCTATTGCGATTTTTGGTTTCAGTTTTGGATTGATTTTACTATGTACGTGAGTTATTTTTTTGATTTTTTAAAGGTTTTGTTGGTTTTATTCTATTAACATTAATTTTGTTCCAAATATAAAGATATATCACCACATTTCAAATTTTGGTGAAGGATCTTTTTTGTACTATTCAGAGTTTCATTAATCATGTCGAGAATCCTTGGTCTAAAATATGAGGATTTAACGTAAAATTCTTAAATAATAAAATGTGCCTCCTTACTGAGATATAGGATTTTTAATTTCAAAATGTAAACATTATTTTGACACTTTAATATTTGTTTGTAAAACCCTATTTTTCAAAAGGCGTGCGGCGAAATCGTCATTCTACATAAAATAAACAGTAGATCAGATTGAGTGGAACTGTTATTCTCCGCATGGAAACTAATCAATAATTGCGCTGTCACAGTACTTACATTATTTTTATTGCTATTAAGTCGTCTGGAGTTATTTATGACATGCGGGATAGTAGCGTACCATGTATAAAGAAAATATCTCCGCCTATTGTTGGCGGATAAGTTCAAAGCGGCGAATCCATTAATGTTTTTATCGGTTTTGTCAGCTCATTCAATTGAGTTTGGAAGAAATATAACAGTGTTTCTTGTACTACTTACATTTGCTGGCAATTCATAAGGACCTACCAAATTATCTAGAAAAATTCACATTTTTATTTTAAATTCATGTTGAAAATGGTTTTCTAAAGCTAGGTTGCTGCATTTAAAAATAAAAATGAGTGATATTATCAGAAAAACGTTCAAGTGATACATTTGCTATAGCGCAACCACTTTTATCAAAAACCAGGCAAGTTGAATTCATTTTCAGACATCCTTTAAAGATAGGATGTCGAGCTTGTCTGCTTCTTACTGATGAGGAACAATAATTCCGAAATCGGTCTAAGAATGGCAAGCTCCTTTAATAATAAAGTCAAAGTTTTTGGGTTAAAGCCCCGACTTGGTCGGGCACCAAACCATGTCTGTACTTTCGTAATTCAGTATCTGGTGGGGCATATAGTTCAAGGAGTAGTTGTTGAAGTCCAGACGCTTGAATTTCTCAGATTGCCTCCTTACCATGCAGAGTTAAATCCCATTGAACTGATTTGGTCACAATTAAAAGGTTATGTTTCTCAAAACAATACAACATTTAAATTACCTGATGTGTGAAATTTGTTTTTGAAGGCAGTTTCAGATGTAAATGGAGGACATTTGAGAAAAGTGGAAAATTCATTTTGAAAATATTTAATTGTCAACTTAAAATTATTTTTACAAAAGGAAAAACCAAATTAAATAAGAGCATTCTGGGGAAGAAATTTGAAGTTTGCAGATTTGATTTTCTAATTGAATCTGATTAAAAATAACTTAACAGCGCTGTGAAATAATAACGCAATAACATCAACATTGTTGATTACACTTTTTAGATTTAAATCGCTTAATTTCATATTATCATGATAGCTATAAGTGATTTATATTCAATTCGAACGCGTATAACCGCTATCCTCTAACAAGCTACAAATTGTTTTCTTGTTACAAAATATACGAAAATTATTACCTTGATTGTTTTAATATTTATGTAATAAAAAAAATTATTGAAGGCCATAAACACGGATTTACTAAAATACATCAAAAGATATAAACATACTTTCTCTTGGTAGATATTAATTTATTTTAAATATATTGTTAATAAATATGTCGCTATCCAAATCAGAATTTTATTGCAAAAAAATATATAAGAGAAAGAATTTTGCATACATTGTTATTTAAATATATCACGTAACGTGTCAATAAAAATTATATCCGGACAAAATTAATTTAAATATAAATATAATCTCGGTTTCGTAAGACGATAATCAATCAAGCTTTATGGGATCGGTTAACATGGCTGCTAAAAATTTGTCGCCTATTATTGTTTCTTTATGATCCGATTTTGACGCAGTTTTTTTTTGTGTGGATCACGGGAAGGTTAATAGGTTAAACTTACGAGAACAAACTTTTTTTTGTGGCAAAAATAGGGTGAATCACCTAGCTTTATTAACTAAGTTAGAAGCTTTAAGCATTTTAAAGCTGTTTTAAACTGGATCTTAGCAATAGGTCACAAATTGTTAAAGTCAACGGTTTTCGGTCCTACGAAATTAATGTACCATCCGGGATACCTCAAGGGTCACATCTGGGAGCCCTTTTATTCAGCTTATTTATTAATGACGTACATGATTGTTTCCAGCATTCTGAATTTCTTTGTTTTGCGGATGACCTAAAATTGTACATGAAGGTTACCTCTGTGGAAGGCTGCAAACATTTGCAATCCGATTTAGATTCTCTAATGGAGTGGTGTGCCAGTAATGGAATGGACTTAAATACTATATGTTTCTCCAATCGTCATCCATTGAACTTCTCGTACAAGATAAATAATACCTATATTGGGTATCATATTTGTTACCTCGTTATCTTTGGAGTCCATCTTATGCTAGTCATATCAATAGGATTGAACAGGTACAAAGAAAACTCCTAAGATAGTTATCGTTTAAAGCTAAGATCCCTCGACCTGACAATTATAGCTATAATTTTAATTTACACAAAGCAGATTTGAGCTTAAATCTATAAAAAGCAGACGTTAACAAGATAACCTGAAAGTACTGTTCAATCTTGTAAATTCCGTTGCTGATTGTTCTGATCTATTAGGATTAATCGACTTTGCTGTTCCAACTAGAAATACAAGGACATCAAATACCTTTCGACAACCTTTCAGTCGTACAAACCTTTATCCTTTATCCCTAAGTAATGCGATTGGCAAATGGTTCCCTGTATGATCTTGATTTTTTTATGAATCGTCGGGATTTCATGGGTTTTTTAAGGCAGTTGTAAAACATTTCAATTGTGCAACTTTGAGAGAGGAGAAGGTACCTGTTTTATGCTATGTTATTGAATATTTAACTTGTTATATTGTTTTTTCTTATCTATATTTTGTGCTTATGTTTAATTATTTTGGAAAACTTTTATCTCTTTTAGTGTCTTAGTATGTGTTATTGACTTTGTATTATGTGTCCTGTTTAATGGGTAAAGCCTGTAAATAAAAGAAAAAATCAATACAGGACATCACGTAGATGTTCCTGATAATGTGGGACTCTGATGAGGGGTACACCCCAATAAATATCTTCCTTTTCTCATAAGCATCGTGAAATTATTCCTCTCAGGATAAAACATTGAGTCATTGGTTGATCTATATATTGTGAGATATCATATCATTTCCTGCTTGGTATTATTATTATGTTTGTCGCCAATGTGTCGACCAATCAGAAGAGAGTTATGGATAGGGATTCGAGCACTTTAAAGATACTTTCAACTTCTGTAAGATAGCTGACACTAAGCTTGACCATTCCGATAGCCCGCAGAGAACGAAGTCATAAAAAATAAACCAAATCAGGCTGAAGGACCTCGGTCGATGGACTATTGGGATCCAATTAAGTACATTCATTATTATTATTATAAACAAAATAAAATTAATTTAATTAAATTAATAAGAGTATTGAAATTCTCAAACAAAAATTAACAGCCGAACTAGATCTAATTTCACATTTCACATTCCGCACGATCATGATAATACACGGACTGATTCTTGAGCGTGTTGACGATACTTTTTATAATAGAAAAAAAACTAATATTTGCAGCCCAAATTTAAAGGCAAATTAAACCATTGTGGATTTCTAAAAAAATAAGTATCACCAGAGTTAACAGTGATAATGCGTAAATCAACTCTGTCATTGTCATATTCTGGTATTCTGGTTACGAAAAGTGGGCAACATTTATCTATAAATCCGAAAATATCTCTCCAGTACATGTGGTCATTTCGAGACGCTTTCTTTGTTAGAGCTTTCGGAAAAACCAAAGAATGGTTCAGATCTCACACTTATTCAGTTTCTTTTTTTGCTATGTGTTGGAAACCGAAATATTTAGATGTTTTAGTCCAACTTTGAATAATTCCCGTAAGTACCATGAGATATGCATTTTTTTGTTTGCTAACTCCCAAATTTAAATATATACTATTGACCAGATTAATAATCTACTTTCCAACTTTTTATCCAGAGCTGAATACTCGGATCAGTATACCTACAGTAGCTGGCATAACAATATGCATTTTAAGCATAGTGTGCTAATAAGCATTATTTTATATTGCGTTTGTCTGATAGGCGATCCGCGAGCTAGATTTATCGAGCAAGATGGTGCAAATACTGAGTAGGGATTAGACGGAACTGTCAATTGATCAAACGTAGAAATTGTCCAATTTTTCAAGAGAAATAAAAATCCTAGTGCACTAAAATAAGTGTTTGGTACTAGTTCAAAATAAGTATATTAAAAAAAAGTTTTGTCAGGCTACGCCTTGTTCTTTAAGAAAAAACGACACTTCAATTCCTATATTATCAGTTATTTTATAATAAACACTAACCAGCTTTTCTCTCTCTCTTTGAAATAAGGACGTTAAACTGCTTTTCCAGATAGATTGTTCGTAATATTATTGAAGTGTCTTGTATCCTATTCCCTTTAATTTAATCCTGGACTGGCAGGATTCTGTAAACGATCCACCTGGCCTCTCTCTCCAAGTAAGTAAGTTATCACCGTTTGGGTCAGGCTTCAATGACACACTTCCTGCAAAAAGCATTATTTTTGGAGAGATTTTTAAATATAACAGATACATACTATACTGTATAAGTTTCTTGTGATTTATGAGTTGTAGGAATGTTGTACGTTTGAAAATTTGAACTATCAATTATTCTCTTGTAGTTGTCAGCAGGAAAGCGCTTGTGCTAGAAACAGCTTATTATATATTATCTAACATTAGTGCCCAGAGAAGCAGCACGGCATCGAAAAATTCAGAATGTCAATTGATTAATACTTATTTCACAATAAATAATATTTGAAAACGATCACGAACACTGTGGATATATCAAGAGATATAATTTAGAAAGACTTTCCATTTCATTACTACAAGAATTACAACTGATTCAAATCTATTTCACAGCAGTGATAAATGTATGATTAATATTCTTAATCTAGTACTTGACTGAACATGTATCTATAAATCCTATATTAAATAGCCCCATTATATTATGTAAAACTTTCGGTGAAACCTTTCAAATATCAATATACGATCCATTGTCTGTATATCGTATCATAATTTAAACGAAACTGGCTACATAAAAGTACCTTTTTTGACGATTTTTTGTTTGGTCCAATTTACTTCATAAAAAAATAGAATTTGGCAGATCATTCTGAAAGCTAGGACATTTGAAAATACTATGGAAATAAAAATATTCTATTCTACTAATTTTAAATTTATCACAAACCAAAAAATAATAAAAGTTATTTGAGTTGATTTGATTGAAGTGGTGCCTCATAAAAAATGTGAAACAAACGAACAAACAAACAAACACCAGTTCAATATGAAAAGGACTTATCTGTCAAGCGTCAAGTGCCTACTGCATTAACCCAGGAAAGACTGGTCAATAAAACGAACTCTAACAACATTAATTTAAATATTAACGTCAATTATCATTATAATTAATTAAATACACATTATTTTCTTCCTGATTAGTTTGAGATATTTCTGCAAAATTATTATTTTTTTGTTGTTATTCAAAAATTTAAAAAATATATATGAAAAGACTGAAATAATATAGAAAATAATTAGGTAGTGGGTTACTGTTCTTATTGACTATCGGTATCTCCATTTAAGAATTAATATTTTCAACTCTAAAATATAAATTTTTCGTTTCAATTACTAATTCACCGGAAAAGTTATTTTTTTAAGGTTCCTTAAGAACCTAAAAGTCGGAAGAAATCTTTTGTTTGGTCCAATTTAGTTCATGAAAAGATTATGGAAATAAAAATTTAGAATAACATTTAAAAATATTCTATTCCACTTATTTTAAATTTATACCAAACCAAAAACAAAACTAATAAAATGTATTTGAGTTGATTTGATTAATTTTTAAGACAAATAGTATTATATACCGCGGGGCTGAAGTAGTACTTTTACTCCCGTTCAGTCCCTGTCATAATGTAAAGTAGGAAAAAACTATTTTTCAGTGAACATTATAATACGATTGTATATGTAGATCCTACAAAATGAATTCGAAATTATTATAGTCCATTGTTCTATAAATTAAAATATACTGGATTATGGTTGAGCTACAGTTTTTAGATAAAACATTTTCTAATTATTACATTTGAGAATATTTTTTAAACATTTCTCACTCGTTAATTGTTTAACATTTGCAATAGAGAGCACTGTAATATTTATATTAAAAAATAAATGCATGTCAAGGTGTTTGGATTCACTCAATCTTTGTTATTCCTACATTCAAATTACCTTAACATTTCTGTTATTTCTTTATGCCTCATTTAACGAAAAAAATTGGCGTTATTCAGACAACTCGACACTTGTATGTATAGATGTTTATCGATGTTTTGTATTCAATAAACAAAAATTTCATTTACATGATTATATCACCGATTCACTCACAGGAAAAGAAATGATGTTCATTTATTTATCAGTGGCGTAGAATTTTTTTTTATTACAGTAAAACAGTCGAAGATATTTTTATGATTCTTGTACAGAAAGTTTTTACATTTAACGGACAATCTTTTGCGAAAAAATCTAATAAAAAATTACCTAAGGTTGTGAAATAAATCACACTTGTTTCCAAGAACCAAGATATTAAATGTCCTACACTGCACCAGCGTCTGGACTTCAACAACTACTCCTTGGGCTATATGCCCCCCCCCCCCAGGTATTGAATTACGAAAGTCCAGACGTGGTTTGGCGCCCGACCAAGTCGGGGCTTTAAACCAAAAACTTTGATTTTATTATTAAAGGAGCTTGCCATTATTATACCGGTTTTGGCATTATTGTGCCTCGTCAGTAAGAAGTAGACTAGCTCGAATTTCTATCTCTAAAGAAATTCTGAAGATCGCTTGCAAGCTTTGATTTTATTATAAAAGTGAAGATGGCGTTGCACTCACCTCCTTTTTCTCGACTTAACCGTTTGTATCAAGAGTTGGTGGGTTCAAAGCGATCTTCAGAATTTCTTTAGAGATAGAAATTCGAGCTGGTCTACTTCTTACTGACGAGGCACAACAATGCCGAAACCGGTATAAGAATGGCAAGGTCCTTTAATATTAAAATCAAAGTTTTTGGTTTAAAGCCCCGACTTGGTCGGGCGCCAAATCACGTCTGGACTTTCGTAATTCAATACCAAGGAGTAGTTGTTGAAGTCCAGACGCTGGTGCAGTGTAGGACATTTAATGTCTTGGTTCTTGGGAACAAGTGTGATTTATTTCACAACCTTAGGTAGTTTTGGTACGCCCATGGTCCTTTTTTGGTATTTTCATGGTTCAAAAAATTCCACCGTCGTTAGACTAATAAAAATGCCTGAATAACATGCTCCTAACCATCACTACTACTAAAACAGAAGCTGAAAAACTACAGAAAGATATCCTTGCTCGTCAGGAAACTACAGATATAATCGTACAAAAGTGTTTATCCTACGTTGCACTAGCATTTATGCTAGTTTATACAATTTATTCTCTGGGTAGTTAACCAAGTTATTTCCACATCTCTCTTTAAAACACTTTGAATAAGAAGTAAGCATTTGTATTTAAATACAATTATTATTTGCACTTTCATACCAACCTATACGCCAATGTATAAAAATTAAGAACGCCTAAAGCTTGTCAATGATCAACATGAAAAATTGAGTCTATCCAAAGGTGAGTTTGCTAGTAGCTATGAAATTATTGAACAAATACATAAAGTCATGAATAATTGCTTATCGTTTGAATATGAATGATCCAAGAAAACGAAAGTAACTGAAGTGTAAGTAGTAAGGAAATTACTTTCGTTTCTGAATTGTCAAATGTTCTTTTTTTCTATCTTGTTAATAAATTTTTACTACGAATTCATTAGAACTCGTCGTTTTTCGTTTGATGATTGATTGCTTGTAAATTAAGATGCTCATGAATCATAACTCATAACGGACTTTCATAGATTTATATTCTATATGTATTTACAGCTACTTGAATATGTATTCAGCATGTATGTTTGTTTATTTGGTTATAAATTCTGACTCGTTTTAAAAAATTTTCTTAAAAAATCATTTGGGTTGAAGAATGGTGTTGTGCGGGAAGAACAATACCCCTAATAATAAAAACTGAAAGTTCTGTCTGCGCATGCGAATTCTAAGTATTGAAAGCATTTGTAACTAAACCAAATTACTAGGGATGGGTGGAACAGCCGTAATTGAAGAACAGGTACAACCTGTTCCAGTTCTAAAATATACCTGTTCCAAAAAACCTGTTCCAGTTCCAACGTATTGCAACTCCTGACTATTTAATAACCTAACATTTTCGCCGATATTATCAAAGTAGCTATTTTTAAGAAATGTAAAAGGCCTCTTCTACGAGTAGGGATGTGACATTGGAACAGGACCTTTGGAACAGGGTACGCGCTGTCACAGTGACGTCAGAGGCTGTCACAGTGACGTCAGAGGCTGCCACAGTGACGTCAGAGACTGTTCCAACGTATCTGTTCCATGTTTCTAATAATACCTGTTCCAAGAAATATTTGTAAAAACCTGTTCCAAAAGGAACAGTTACTGTTCCAGGTACACATCCCTACAAATTACGCAATCGTTGTCCAAATAGAGCGCGTAATCGTTACTACTTCTAAAAGCTTTTGTGGACAGATTTAAATGCTTACTAGCTTTGGTATTAGCACATAAATAATCTAGATGGATTATTAATGGCTTCTTTGGGAAGTAGTAAGAAGAACAAGAAGAGGAACTCCAGTGTTTGGATTGATATCTGATTTATTGTTGATTTTTCAAATTATATATACTTTTAGCTGATATTCTAGTACTAATTCCAGCAATAATCTATGATAGATTGTAAAGTACGTTAGAACACCTTGTATACAGTAGTAGGTATATATAATATCATAAAAGGTAGTACGCAGCAAGAACATAAAATTAGAAGAAATTATCTTTCTTACTTTCTTATTGTTCAACATAATAAAAAACTTTATAGCTCGATTTTACGTTTCATTTCTTGTATTACTAGATATCACGACATTTTGCCAAATTGATCAACAATTTACAACTGTTCGTCTACATAAAAAAATCACGAATCGTGATTTCCTCGGTTTATTGATGTCGTATTCCTGTTAGTGGCATCCGTAGTTGATAGCAACGTTTTCATGTCGTACATTTACATTTTTTCAAAATCTTATAGAAAGTGTAAGTTGATACTTACTTACCATTGATAATGAATCTGTGTACAAAGCCATGAAACTAAGGTAAAAGCAATTTCTGAAAAATTTATTGCAGGACGAGCAATTCGGTGTCACGTTTTTTACATTTTTATTGTATTAGTTCTGTTATATCATGTAGTTTCCAAAAGAGAATATTTAAATAGTAACATGTAAATTATCACTACCGTTTCCATAACATTTTTTATACAAATAAACTAGAATAGTGGTAAATAAAAATAATCATTCACAGAAATAGATATTTCCCAGAGTTTTCTTGATTATTATTCACTTCTTTACGGGTTTATACGAGTTACGGGCTCCAAGGTTGGTTTTTAAACATCACCAGCAACAAAATGCACCTATTTTCCATGTTTTTCGAGTTGGTCCCCTGTTGCCCAGGCACCCAGGCACCCAGGCACCCAGGCCTGTTCTACTCTGTTCTGGTCTCCCGGTTCTTCGATGCATTCTCATATCAGTTTAAACGTCACTTCCTGACTTGAAATTGCCTTCAGTGCCGCCTGAATGTCTGGCATTCTATTATTATCTTTGGCGCATTGCAGAATTGCATATATCTGAGCTTGAAATACCGTAGCATTTCTATCTAAGACAGGCCAAGACACTATTGGGAAACTATAACTAGAAGAGATCAGCAAAAGTAAAAACAAGCTCAGAATACTAACGGGTAACCTAACAGGGCACTGCCGGTTGAGAGGCCACCTAAAGAAACTCGGATTAGTAGAGGAAGAAGAGGGAGATCGACCTAACCTAAAGCCTACCGGCATCCCGAACTTTTTGAAAGCAATAGGACTGGATGAACTGCTCTAATCGTTGAGACATCCTTAACGAACGGGCAGTAGAAGGGGGCACAATGGATCTTAACACCCTCATCAACAGATAGATAGATCTAAGGCACATCTGCTCCTATTTCCTTCTTGGTTTTAGATCCATCCCTATACCAGATCTTACCTTGTAGATGTCAGTCCATTCAGCCCTGTCTAATTGACGCTCTAATTTTTTTTAGTAGGTTATAAACTTCGTCCTTATCGTTTGTTAGTGGACTTGAGCAGTGTATTTAGAAAATAGAAGTTATAGTTATTAATTTACACACGGTAAATGTAATAATATTTCTTCTCGTAAGCAAAATAACCTTACCGCCTTTAACCATACCCATCAATAAATAATATCGAAGCGTACGATCAGTCTCTTCAAATCTCATTACATATCTAAGCATGAGAACCTTATTACTTTATTCGAACCCGAGCCAAAAATTTCATAAGTTTCTTTATATGCAAAAGGGAAAGTAAAACGTTAAACATCTTAATTTATAACTTTTGAGATAACATCCTTTAAAGTTTTTGTGCATGTTTAATAATTTTTAATAGAGTGATGATGCTAAATTTTCTACTCTAATTATAAATATATGACTTCCTTATTTACATCTATTGATAACTGGGTATATATTCTGCTCGAATGAACATCGGCATATCTTTTGTTGTTTTCTTTTGATAGCGTCTGACCTAGCATACCTACGATAAAGAATATTATATAATTACATTTCGAAATTTGGTTTGTGATCAATACGATACTTTCGCGATATGCATTTTAAAAATGAAAATTATAAAATATGCGTATCTAGGAAGCCCGTATTGCTTAAGCGAAAATTGGATTGTGACCTTTTAAGACGGGCCCAAAAGCGAAAGTCGAATTTTGTAGTTGCTAGGATAATATTAAAAAACAGGATCTTCATTATCTTTATGTAAAACTAAAACTATGTAAATAGAAACAATTTTAATTTAATCACGCTTTATTGTAGTAATAGTAAACGATTAGTTTCGGCTCAAACAGCCATCATCAGGTTTAGAATAAAAATTGACAAGTATAAAAATAAGATTATTATGCAGTTGAATTTATACTGGGTGACACTGCACAAATGATTCGGTGTATAGATTTGAGGAAATCAATTTTTTTGTGTTAGATTTATACGTTTGTTTGTAGTCTTTGAACATGGTTTATGTCTTCTCTAATCTTATTGTCTTCTGTTATTACTTTTTACTTTTTATTTTTATTTATATATAGTAAAATAAAGAGCGTAATACAGAGTGCTTAATGTGACAACTAAATTAATATCTACTTTGATCAAAAAAAGGAGATAAACGAACAAAAACTTAACAATCTCTTTCAAATTGAAAGTGACTAAAAATTATATGTTGCAAAATGATTATTATGCAATGAAAAATTGTCCCTGGTGTAAAAATGTCGTAACAAATGAAAAAGATGACAAAAACTGACGAGCTGTGACATATCAAGCAGTAGAAGATTGTAATATTTTAATCATCTATAATTTAATAATAGATCGAAATAGGCTGTAGTGATATTTTAACGTTTCCTGATCAAATAAAATCATTTTACATTTCTAAATAATTATTTTCGACCATGTGGGTCAAACGTATTTAACTTGGGTATTATAATCTCGGGTTAGAACTATTATGGAAGGTTTAATGCACGCAATATCTCGCATCAAAATGAAATTATTTTTAATGGAGGAGCGACCTCTTTATTTTTATTTTTTTGCTAATGCTAAATAATTATGATTATGTTTTTAGAAAACGTGTAAATGAAAAACTACGTATTAATTTTGAGTGCTTTTGTGAACGGACATATTTGGAAATATACTTACCAAATCGGCACGGTTTCTGTACAGAAAAATCAACAGTAATATCCACCTACAATTAAATTATTAATACATTTGAATGTTCTATATAGATTTTTTGTGATAGATAAGGGAAGTTGTCTGAAATACCAAATAACGTGCACGTTAAAATCGAGATAGATCAGGAATAAAACGTTTTTACATTTATATACAGGGTGTTAATGAATACGTATTACAGACTTTTAGGGCATATAGTCTGGTTCACAAGTGCCATTTCCCTCGAAACCTGATCGCCACCACCGAAAATTATGATTTTGGGCTCATTCGATTCGGAATGGCATCTAAAACGTTCTATCAAAATTCCAAAAGGGGCTGGAAAAAAATGCAAAAGTTATAAACAATTAAGTAAAATAAAAAATAAGGGTTTGGTTTTTGGAAATATTTCAAAAACTATTTGAGATAATCGAAATTTGAAAAAAGATCCTTAAAGAGCAGGAAAATTTCCTAATGGCTTTATTTACATAAATAATTTTTTAATGCCTTTGATTGTTAATAAAAAAACGAAAAATCAAAATTTTTCCAACGGGGATCTCTTCTAAACTCTTTTAAGATTAGCTCAAAAAAATCAAAAAAAATTCTAGATTTCTTGTTTTGAAATAATCAGCGTTTTTATGTTATCATTAAAATGGTGAAAATTAACTAATTAACAAAAGCATAACTAATAAAAAAATTGTGATAAAAATTTTTTGTTGACGGATTATTGTTTATTGATATGTCTACTTAGTACCCAAATTTTTTTATTCCTTAATATTAATATTTAATCAGTTAAAATAATTTTTTTAGTTCACGTGTCAGATTGGGGCGATTCACGCGGCAGCCGAACTACGCGTTTTTACCGTTATTTTCGCCGCTTAATTAAAATTATAAGGGTTGTTGGTACAGTTCAGGGAGGTAGGACTTTTTTTTAGGAAATTTCCTGCTCTTTAAGGATCTTTTTTCAAATTTCGATTATCTCAAATAGTTTTTGAAATATTTCAAAAAAATCAAACCCTTATTTTTTATTTTACTTAATTGTTTATAACTTTTGCATTTTTTTTCAGCCCCTTTTGGAATTTTGATAGAACGTTCTAGATGCCATTCCGAATCGAATGAGCCCAAAATCATAATTTTAGGTGGTGGCGATCAGGTTTCGAGGGAAATGGCACTTGTGAACCAGACTAATATAGAACATGCAAAAATACAGATGCTATAAACACATGTGCTTTTGGGGCGTTGGTTTCGAAGCTAGAGAGATTGACAGTTCTCATTCTATAGTTTAGAGAAGAAAGGACTGATGTAATTCAATTTGTAGAAGTAGTACAGGTTTAAGAGGTAGAAATTTTATTTTTACCTTATCCTTCAATGCTTATTTGTAGCTAAAATGAAAATTTTAATACATTTGATCTGCCTAATAAAAGATTTTGTTTGCTTTAATCATGTTTCCATGGTTTTTAATAGTAATAAACCTGTTTTTTTGACAGATAAGTCAGACTTTATTTATTCATATGTATTTTAGTTGATTCGGAATTTTATATTAATATATATTTAAAAATGGCTTCATTCTAAAAATATTATCAGTCCTCCTAAATCCTTGAAGGCAGAAATACTCGTAATAGCAAAGCAACATAAAAACAAATTAAAAAAATATATTATAGATGAGATGGCGCGAGAAAAAGGAATTGAAATTCTCAGATTGCCTCCTTACCATGCAGAGTTAAATCCCATTGAACTGATTTGGTCACAATTAAAAGGTTATGTTTCTTAAAACAATACAACATCTAAATTACCTGATGTGCGAAATTTGTTTTTGAAGGCAGTAAATGGAGAACATTTGAGAAAAGTGGAAAATTCATTTTGGAAAGTGGATATAGTAATGGAAACTTAATAAACCCTATAATAATAAACCTCAGAAAAGACAATGATAATGATACCAGTAGTTATAGTGAAGACAGTGACTTTTAAAGATAGTACTTGAACTTTTTATTTTTTTTAATCTTTGATTTAAGGTACTGAAGTGTTTTAATGCCAAGAGATTAAAAAAAGTTTAATCCCATTAACAACATATAGGTGTAGGTGTTCCCGAAGAGGTACGGAGGAGCACATCAAATCCTAAGCTTACTTTTTGATGCTCCATCAAAATCTGAAGTCAGAATTTTAAAATTCATAAATACGAAAAAGCTCCAGACACACAGAGATCGAATTCAGATACCGAACAATTTGTTCGGTAAATATGAAACTTTATTTTGATCCATTATGATTTCCCTCTTTAAAGATTATAAACTTTTAAAAAGAAATAGAGTTAATTAAAATATTTATCACATTTGAAATGCCATGATTATAATTGTTCACGTTTTTTCATACGAGCAAAATACATATATTTCAGCATCATTGTTTCTTTGAGAAAATATCTGATCTGGAGAAAGTAGTAAAAGTTATAGTAGCAGAAAGCATTATTTTCGTTGAAAGTTTTTTTTATCAATAAGTGTAAACAAACACTGTTTTAGCAATAAAAAAGTCGTAAAACATTAACTGTTTCATATTTTAACAAATAATTTAATAAACATGAGTTAATTATTGCTTTTGGGAAATATTAGTTTTAAAACATAACAAGAAAGTATAGATAAATGCTTGAAGTTTCAATTCAGCTAAAATCTATCAAAATTTTCACCTTCAACACAAGATTTACCAATTATATTCACAATACAATTTTTGTATGACTCTCATTAAGGGTTTGAATATCTAAATATTAAATCCTGCCGAAAGTTTCCTCTGAAATTTCTACTTCTGTGAAATCTTAGTTCTGGACCAGTGTTGAAATTTCATTAAAACTTTTTCTTTTGTTGGAAACATTCGGCAGACAGAAAACAATGTTTAATACGTGTTGGATGCTGTTAATTTTGTAGCTGTTGTACGTAATACTTTTTCAGAAATTGTACAAAAACATAAAAATAATAAGAGCTGTTGCGTGATCCAATTTTCTTAGTTGATCTTGTAGTTTTTGG